>JAODAH020050695.1:0-16223 GCA_027574865.2 Coproporus ventriculus | reverse complement strand
AAATTTAAATTCATAAATGTGAATGTACGTGCAATTTAAATTTAATTGCGTCATGTATATTTTTAGATGAATAGGAAAGTTGGAACAATTCTGGGAAAATTCACGTTCCCATTTAATTTTACTAATTAACGTCAGTTTTGCTGTTTTCGTAAAATAAAAAAAAAACGTCCATTTCCTGTTTATTTGCCATTGTAATTTTAATAAAAAAATTATGTTACGCTTAAAAAATTTCGATTATTTTTTTCAAATTTTTATGAAATCAATTCACATTTCATATTACAATAATTACATTTTCAAGTGCAAGAAAAACTTATTTAATTTTTGTTTTTTAATTTTAGAAATTTTTTGTTCCTCCATTTTCCTTCTTTTTTATTCCACGAATCGTCTCAATTATTTTTTATATTTGCTTTAAAATATACAAATAGATCGTAATTAAATTAATTTGCAGACGTTGCAAAAAAGAAATCTATCAAGTATGCCATGACCAATTAAATTTAATTAAACCCAAAATGGTGCAATTGGTGGATTTATATGTAATAAACAGAAGTACAACTTGAGGAAAATGAGACATAAATATGTCAAATGTGAAATGTTAATCGAATTTTTATTTGAGTTTCCTTTGTTTATGTTATTTTTATCATGGCTTCCTTTATTTCATTAAAAAATATTTCAGAAAAACCGTTTCAACAATTTTTTAAATTACAAACTGTGATGAGGTTAAATTATTTGAACTGTTACATAAAAGATTTAAATCACATTGCCCTTCTGGACCCAGTAATTGAGGTGTAGCAGTATACAAAAGTCTATTAACCTTAGTGTGTAATAAATTTCTATAAATAGGTACGGATTTATGTGAAAAGGGCGCTAAACAGGAAGCGGTAAAATGGGAAAGGCACGGGCGGATTTTTAAAACTCAAGACACATGTTCAAGGTGTTTCTTTTTTGGCTTTTGTGCTTCATGCCGAGTATACAATGTTGACACAACCGGCACACTTTGTATATTTTATGTCCTCACATTTAAAATTATTTCAGAAAATGAAAAGAAAGGGCTGCAGCTGATAAAATGTAAGAAGTCTAAAGCAATTTAAAAATTTCGACATTGCAATTGGTTTAATGTGATGATATAATTTGACTTGATGACCTTTTTATTATGATTTAACTGACCACTCACAAATCTGATTAATTGTATGATTTATGTTTCAAGATGTTGATATTATGACAAATTTTTTACTAATTTTAT
The DNA here is from genome assembly GCA_027574865.2 of Coproporus ventriculus. NCBI lineage: Eukaryota > Metazoa > Arthropoda > Insecta > Coleoptera > Staphylinidae > Coproporus > Coproporus ventriculus. The sequence goes on along the minus strand of JAODAH020050695.1, from coordinate 14,983 downwards.
TTAAAAAAAAAATATATAAAAACACAATTTTTAATAAATACATTATAATTCTGGACAAATAAAAAATTATTTACTGCTTCATTTAATAAATTAAATCAATTTTTCTTGAAAATACATTTAATAATTCTGAGAGAAACAAAAATTTTAATTTTCTTTGCTTATTAATAAATTAAAATAATTATTTTAAATAAATACATAATTTAATTGGACTAATTTTACCGGAATAATATTTAAAAAACGAGTTTTCTAGCAATGTTTATTTCAATAAAATTAACCGGAATTATACATTTTCAAACAGCGGTGTTTAACAAGTTGCCTATATAACTTATATTGTTTTAAATCTTGAATCCGCTTTATTCTTTTAATTCTTCATTTAAAAATAATTACATAATTAATATTTCATTGATTTTTTTTCTTCCGTAGAATTTGCTTTAATTAAGGAAAGCAGGAAACTTAAATAATAGATAAAAATGAGATAATAAAATCAATATTAACACATTGAAGAGAGGTAACATGTTTATTTTTTGATAACACATTTCGGATTATTTAGGATCTAAATCATCAATATGTTAAGAATCACGTCATTTGATTTTTTTTTCATAATATTTACATATACTGTCTTCCTAATTAATTTTATATGTAACTAATTTTTTTGTATCGATTAAAAATTAATATTAATCGCTTTTCCTTATATTTGTATCACAAAAATATATTACGAGGATTTTTTTATCCATTCGTTTCTAGAACAAAGAAAAATAAATAAATAAAATAGTATGCCATGGAATTTTGTTTGGCTCCATTTGATTCTAGAAGAAACAAGAATAGTAAACTATGGAATAATTGTTGCACTTTATTTTCGAGCGCGTCCTTTTCACAGATTTGCAAAGTGACGCTAATATGATAATTGCTAAAATTCGGGAGTGATTTACTCATTAATTGTGCTATTTGTGCCCATATAATGTGTATAAGTTGTTCTTGTGCAAAGCCATGAAGGATGGATCAACAATCAGGACAAAAAGGTTCGATTTCTTTTACATAACCTCCAAACTCTCTCCACCTAACTTTTTCTTAAGGATATAGCTATTAATCAATTTATGTACCTTCATTATTATTCTAAAATTGTATCGTATTCACATTTTTCTTTTATTTTTAGGTAACGTCTCCTGTAGCAAGGTAAGAATTTTAAGCACGCGAATATCAGTTAGGATTTTGCGCTTATTAGAGCAAGGAGTAAAGTGATCAAACAGATTTTGTTTATTTATTTATATATTAAAATTCAGTGTAATTTGATCACTTTGCACCATTTTCTATTTTAAGCAAAAGATCATTAAAATTGATTGGGTTGGGATTAGTTTTGTTCCGTCTGATAAGCCAACAAACTCGGGTTTGTATGGTTCAAAATTTGTTAGTAGAAGAAGGGAAGGTCCGACAATAAACACAGTAAATTTTAGCAGACTTCTCTGCATTGTTACATATTTACTTCAATTTGTACTTTGATTTAAGTGCAACGGATTTGGGATATTAACTTTTTATTCGAAATATTGCGTCGTGTCGAGTTGCATTAAATTCAACATTAAACGATATGTGAAATATCCCTTAGGATATTCGGGAGTGTACTATCCGCTTTAAATCATTTTCCTCGTTCCCGTTAAAATATTTCAGGTTCGGGTGTGTCGGTATTTAGAAGAATCGTTAATAGCAGCGTTCGCCTTCAATGCCCAAGATTCAAACATCTTTAAGCAAGATGAAAAGGTAGGCCACCAAGAGATGACACCAAGATGCCAAAAGTGAGTAAAATCAAAATCAAAATGCGATTTAGTTATAAAATTAAAATTTTATTTTATAACTAAATTTAAATTCATATCTTTCATAGTTTACTCTTAATTTTTACAGCTCATTATTGATCAATTTAGAAGAAAGGTGAATGAATTTTCGTGATATGATTGGTTTAAATTTTTTCTTTTAATTCTAAAAGAACAGTGATGTCCCATATACAAAGGTACACAATTCAACATAAATATTTAAAGTCGACCTTGCTACCATAATTTCATATTCACAAAAAAAATAATACAAACAATCGCATTTTCAGCAAGGTCAAGATTAACATTTCAAACAAATTTATTGCGAAACGTGCATTTTTTTTTCAAAACACAGCTTACGATTTTATTTTGTTTAATTTTTTTAAGGAAGCACATATGTCTTATATGTAATAGAAGGGGCAAAAGGTTACACATCCGTTTAAGGCGGATATTCTCACCCTCTAAGTCAATTTTGGATATCCTTACAGGAAATGTGCGTCACAATTTTATATAGGTAGGAACTGGAAGTGTAATGCAAAAATTTCTATAGTTCACTAAAAGCATTGTGCTAATTACAAGTGCAGGATGCATTTAAAGGGATCACACCACTCTGTTATGATTTTAAGCGCACTACATTTATATTAATAAATTTGAAAATAATTGTGATTTTAATTGACTAGCTAAGTGGACTTGTTAGTACAGAACCCCTATTAAAAGCCATAACTAATTAATTTTATTATGCTCAATATTTTATATAGCAATTATATTACATATGGATTTATTACAATCCCTAAGATTGTTATTTATTTTAACATTTCGGTTAATTTTATTCAGCCATCATCAGGGTTATAAAATTATGTAATTAAATATGTTAACCAATCCCTCAACTCTTTCTAAACATCCTCTATTGGTTTATACATATTTAAAAAAAATTGTAATACAGCAATTTTATTATCACATGTAATTAAAATTTACACGTCACAAGGTTAAGGTTATAATTAAAATTTTGCAAGATATAATAATGCTGACTACAAGTACATCAAGTTTTATCTTTTATTAGAATATTAACATATTTTTAGGAGATTAACCTTTTAATGGCAAGAGTAGACTACATATGGACCAACATAGCAAAAATGTAATAACGTAGGCCTTGATTATTATTTTTCACTAAACAAATCGTGGTAGGCCATGAAAACTCAGAAACTCCTCCTTTTCATTTCCAAAATTAATTTGCATATTGTAACAGTAACAAGTTTAAAAACAATTTCATTTTTATCTTTATTTAATGCATTATCTTTGTATAAATATGGACGTTACGTAAAATAATCAAAAGTGCACCGAAAAGTTACTCTTATCATTGTCCTAATTTCATTTATTTTAATACTGCACATAATTTTATAAAACATTCTTTTAAAATTAATAAATAAACTTTGTTTTGTATACTAAATAACAATAACAAATAGATACCACCTCCTGATACGCCCCATGGGTTGACTCCGAAATTTTTGCGGTGTACCCATTCTTCCGGTATCTGAGGTACCTGCAGGAAATTACAAAACCTCCTATAAAAAATAAATAAATAAACAAACAGTTTATGGTTCATTACCAAAAATTGAAGATTCAAAAAAAATTCTATGATGATAATTTTTAATTAAAATATTTAAATCTTCCTTGTTTTCATTTTGTAAATTCAAATCAGATAATCTTGATTATGATACTCATTAACACACCAAAATATCTTAGATGGTATTAACATTGATTAATGAGTAATGTAACATAATTATAATAATCATTTCTCACGAGGGCAACACATCTACCATAAAAATAATGAATGGGAAAATCAAGAGACCATAAAATGGAACAAAAGATTGGACATTTATATTATTTATGCATTAAAATGATTAAAATTAGAAAAATCTCAATTTTTTTTATGATCGTAAATTTCGATTTTGGAATTTATTTGAATAATTTTTCGAATGTTTTGGTTTATAATTGCTACAAAAAATTAAATGCTTCCTTTGGTTGGTGTTATAAGATTTAAATTTTTTTAACCGTTGAAAACTCGCGCGTTATTTAAAAAACGTGGTTTTAATCTTTTAAGCGAAATTATTATAAAAATTTATTGTTAATTAAAATTGATGCAAAAATCTAATTGGATTCTTATTATTTTCAGTAGCGCAAAATTGATTTTGTTTTGTAAGTTGTTTGGGTACGCGCGTCTTTAAATTTGTGCGGTGCTGTACAGTTGCGCGGACTCCCCTAGTGTTGAATCGGTGCGACCCAAGCGCGCGTCCCCCCTCCAATTTCAAAAATTCCCTTCGCGTCCCACTCCAAAAACTCGCCGATAGAGTGCTCGACAATTCATTTACTCGCGTCAATCGCTGCGAGGAAGTTAACAGCGTGCGTGTTGTGGATTTAAATCTCCAGTTTAACCCCTAAAACACAAACAATTTACACTCCCAGTGCTTTGAAAAGAAAAAACTTCAAATTTAGTGAATAATTTTGAAAACGATTTGTGTGCAAAGTGGTTCAAAATGAGTGCTTCAGTATTTAGACCGATCCATCCGATACGTATTGACATGCAAAGAGTAAGGTCATCTTTTGGGGATAAAAAATATCGACCAGGAATGGAAAAAGTTCGTCGTTCTCTTTTCGGCCCAGTGGACCACAAAGAAACTCAAGATTTCATCGAAAGGGAGTTGGCCCAAACTCAGGAGATTCAAGGTACCAAATGGGAATTTGATTTTGAAAGGGGAATTCCTTTATATTCCGATGGCAGAGGGAGGTATATTTGGAAAGCGATTAGACAAACAGCCTCCAAAATCACATTCGCACCTAAACGTAAGAGGTGTTTAGATGATTATGACAATTCCCATTTGTACGCCCAACCACTTAATGAAGTGAAGAGACCGCAACCTTTAAGAGCAGATGAGAACATCCAGAATGTGGCGGAATGTCCGGAAAAGAAGCAAATGAAAATTACAGGTATTGTAAAAAATTTGTTTTTTAACCTAAAAACCTTGACAATCACAAGGATATCTATGATTGCGGTTTAGTTAGCTAACAAACGTCAACTGGTAGTTACGCGTTAAATATAATCAAGTTTAACCTTCGCTTTTATTAACTATTTATTTCAATATAATGGGACACGTGGGAGTATTTAAGTATGCAAAAGACCTTTATGTTTACTTTTTTTTTCTATTCACGAGATGCACAAATTTAATGATGCGAAGATTTTGCATTTCCTTGTCACAAAACCAAAATAGCTTGCTAAAAATTCAATTTTTCATAAATAAGCTCTCTATGATCCTTACATTTACAAATAGTAAATTTTTTATGTATATAATGCATAAAATATTCATTTCTCGGAATTGCATAAATGAATGTTCAAAGCTAACAGTGCAACTAAAAAAAAAAAAAATATGTACATTACATAACAAAAAAAACATGAAATTTTCTTGTTTTGTGTTTTTTTAACATTTTGCCCTAAAATTATCTCTAAAATGCACATAAATTCAAATTTTTTTATTGGGGATAATAGTACAAGATATACTTTTTAGCCTAATGTGCCAAAAAAAGTTAAAATGTCATTGAATGCGATTTGAAAGAATAAGAACTGTTCAAAAATTTATTCACCAATGTCTAAAATGTTTCAGAAATGGTTTTCTTGCCTTTTGATTAAACTACTTTCTAGAAGCCCAAATAAGTTATATTAAAATTTGGTTTAAGACTTGGGATCTTAGAACCCTTTGGCCAACTGACAGTTCGTTCAGATAATCATTCAGTCCATCACATTTTAGTCCTTACTCATTTTTTCCCGTTATTTCTTGTTTTTTCACCTTTTCCACAGTTGAAGTAGTTAGTAAAAGGAAAATGGTACTTTTCGATTGTCACCCATTCCACACTTTTATTACAAAATAAACATATACTACTGCTCGAGCTGAAGAAACTAAACAGAGGCTTCAGGTTGACTGACAGTTAAACTAACCTAGGCTGGTGTGAGCCCCTTTATGTTAGGATCTTGATTTATTTAGATCGCAATCTATCAACTAAATTTTTAGTAAATTAACAGTTTTTTTTCCATCATCATGAATGTTTATATTTGTCTATTAACAATTTTTAACAGTTAAAAAAACATTTACCATGTGGAAACGATAATAATTAATAAATCTAGTTACAAGATGTTGGAATATTATTCAAATCTGTTAACACTTATTAAAAACTGTTGTTAGATTTGATGGAGACTGTTAACAGACCTATAAAAGGGTGTTAACGGACTTCTTAAAGCTGGTTAATAAGCCTCCTGATATTTTCCAAAATAATTCTTTTGGTATCTTGAACCAGAAACAACATCTGCTTATTACTATTCTGTATATTGTACTGATGTTGCTTGATTTTTGGATATTTTTTTAAAATGAAATGTCTATATCTAATTTGGGCCAAATCTAAAATACCATTTAAAATTTTTGATTTATTTTGGAAATTCTTCCAATATTTGATCAAAATTTAAAAAAATGCACTAGTATTGATATAAATAATCATATTATTTGCCCAAATAAACTTTGTTTGTGATTTTTTTGCATGGTTGATTAATTTTCTTTTGAACTTAATAAACTTGTACACATATTAGATTTCTATTAAAAGGCAACCAAATGTTATTGACCCGGAAATCCCCCCAAGAAACGCATTATATCACAAGAGTTAAATCATACACAATAGAAACAATGGGGATGGTCCTTGAATCGGAACAAAACACCTCTGGAAGAAAAGAAGGTGAGGCACGTGTAGCCAAGGTACGAATTAAAATCGATGAGCTATTGAAACCATCGCACAACCACTGAAAATTATTGCCTTTTCTTTCTTAAACTTACATCCTTTAAGTGCTAATGACTTTACATTATCTAAACAGTAATTTATACTTTCAAATGTCACGCCTTTTATTGCAGAATTTATATTGCGAAAAGAGAAAGTCTGAATTGATTAAAAAACATGTACAGTGTTGAAGTCGATTCAAAAACAATTTTTTTGTTAATAAATTTTAAAATTTAATAAATAACTTGTTTGTTTTGGAAAACAAATTAGGTCTCTTATCTACCGCTCTACTTTCGCAATGCGTACGCGATTTATCTTCTAATTGAGGTATTTGATTAAGTCTGTACTAGATTCATTCATAAAATAAAAAATGTAAATAAATTTAAGTACAACCTGCTGTGAAAATCGTTAAGAAGCAACGATGCATGTTAAATATTCACCGACAGGTAGTTTTTCATGAACATTTACAATTTTCTTGGTGCCATATGTTACCTTACTAATATGGATTTACTTTTTTTCCGGAAATAAATCGCATAGTTAGTGCATTAACTTAATTTAATTAAAGTATACAAATTTTATAAAAAAATAATAATTTCAAAGCCCTAGCATTTAAATTGCCAATCGAAAATGTTGCTAGTTGTGCCATCTAACTATAAAAAGTATGCAAACTAAATTAATCATAATGTTGGTCCTAACACCGAGCTCTGTGGATCATCCATAATCATTTTGTGCCATTTTCCTCTTGATATTTTTATTTTTTTAGCTATTTTAACTTTTCCGTATAACCCTTAGGGTTCGGTGCTAGGACCAACAGTATGAATCGTCCTGTACAACGATGTGCAGAAGTTAAATTTAGGAGATGGGGCAAATTAATACATTTTTTTATAAATTAATTTTTATATTTTTACTTTTGAATTTTCATATTTTGTTTTCTTGCCTTTACAACTCCTAAGACTTTCATATTAACTTAACTAAATCCCGTTAGCAAATAATATGTGGACACGCCTTGCATATTCACAATTCGTTTTGTTAGCTTTTTTTTCAAGCGACCGCCGCTTTGTAGTTTGTGTTGGCATTTCCTGGAAAATTCTTAATTTATGCAAAGTGCAACTTTACAACTAAAATGTATTTAATAAACCCGCTGCAACCTCTATCGCATTGAAACAGAAATATATTATACATGAATATTCACGACTGATAAAACTTAGATATATTCAACGGAAAATATGAACGCGTGCTTCTTCTTATCGCCCCCTTTGCCATTCATTCCAACTAAAATTTCAATAGCAGGAAATTTAATTTACTCAATTCATCCTAGTGGTTGCTTCCTCCCTTCTTTTATATCCGATTAATAAAAATGAATTTGATACAAACGCACCACAATTAAAATATAATCGATTTGTATCTGAAAGTGACCGTTAGGATTTGAATTATCTATCCACCCTCCTGATCATATGTTTATAGACCCCACGAATGCACCTTTTAATTCGTACTCGTGTGTTTTATGGGGTTGCGTACCATCTGCCGATATATTTACAACAGCTGTTCAGTTCAATTTTCGCCCGTAGGATAAATTATATCTGGCTAGACATAGAACCGTATCGGGATACGTATGTACCTTGCAAAATGTATGTATCCCCCTTTTTTAAATAATAAGGGATGCAGGGTTATTGTTCACGCAGACACGCGCACATTTTTCATCCCCTATAAATAAATATATTAAGTAACAATTGTTTGAGCGTGCCGGGATATGTATGCATGGTTAAAGGGACATTTTTGAATATTTTATTTTTTACTGATTAAAAACCCCAGACCTAAATTTTTTTTCGTGGGGAAAATTTAACATCTTTTACTAGCCGTATCAGATTTTTCATACATTTTTATTTGCTAAAAGTTATTTACTAATGAATGATGGCGGAAATGTAATACATGAATTTTATTCTCTAATAGAAAGTTTAAAATGTAAAACGAGATTGTAATTGTATACAAATTTTACCATATGGGTGGATAGGATAGTTCATTGTACGATCATATAAACAAGTAGCATGCTGGTAGGCAAAAAGATCCATAACAAGTGTATCAAATTAAAAAAAAAATCGTTTTTATCCTTCAGAAGATTCGTAATTTAACATTTAAAATGATATTTTAAGAAAACCCCCAAGGTATACATTGGTATGGGGCGCATTTTAAAAATAGCGCACGGCGTGGCTCGCCTCTCCACAGTGGCATCTTGTGCATGTTTATACTCGTGCCACAAACAGCTTCTGTTTATTTACTAAATTTATACACATATTAAAGAAAGAGAAAGAGAGCGAGCGTGTGCATACTGCACGCCCTTGCTCATTTAATTTATTAAACCTCGCACAATCACGACCATTTGATTTTTTTATAGTCCAGTCATTTTAAACGAAAAAAAGGCAAATTCAAGAAAAAATAAAGGACACCTTTGATTTTCTTGAAATTTTGGGAATACCTTCTAATTATGTTTAATAATACTTTCTGAGATTTTTTATTTGTTTATAATAATTGTTTATTTAACAAATTAGAAGCCGATCCACGCAATCTAATTTTATTGATTTTTTTATTAAACATAATTAAAAGATATTCCCAAAGTTTCAAGAAAATTAAAGGTGTCCTTTATTTTTTCCTAAAATGACTCGACTATTAACTGGATAGGTTAGTGTTACTTTCAAATTGTTTTTGTAAATAAAACTGGTTAATACTCCAAATTAAATAAAAAAGATTTTTTTTTTGTTGGATATTTGGGTGTCATCAAAACGGTTTAACAGATGTTTACTGTGCTTTTATCGATCATAAATTTAAAACATAAAGTGATGACCATAAAAGGTGTTATTACTAATTATATGCCGTGGAGAGATAATTGTAAAAAGTAAAAAATATAATTCGATAGTTTTTTTTATCAAAATAAATTTTAATTTAAAGAATTTGAGAAATTTACTTAACATAATTGTGGGTTCGAGAGCTCAAAAAAAAATTATATCGAAAAATCAAAATTTATTATTGACCTTCCAAGAATGCATCAAATTTCTTTTGAGAGTTTTGATCCATTGCATTTCTTAAACAAACACATTGTGGGATAACAAACGGAAATAAAAATCTAACACATAAGGAAATTCAATCTCTTTTCACATTATTTTTCATAATGGTTTTGCTATAAATATCTTTTTTTTTTGAATATCTTGACCTTTTATATGGCACGCATTAGAAAAACAAATTTCATAATCTTCCGGAATTTGGAATGGTGGGGAAACACGCGTGATTTGTCCCGCACTTCTTATATTATTTTTGCGTGATGATGACCTTTAGATGATTAAATTGACCCGGATTGAAATCTTAAACAGCTGCATTTAATTTATTAAATGGTTAACGATATATTCTTGTTTAAATAAAAAAAAAAAATGGATTGAGTAATTGAAGGAAAATTAGCATATGAATATTTTTCTGGGCGAAGGAGTTGTAAAAAAGGGACGCGTATTCTGAACACGAAGGGACCCTGAGGCGACGCTTCGAGATAATCTGATTTCAAGAGACTACTCGTACTACTTTAGGTGAACGCACTGTCCAAGGTGAACCACCTCTGCCCCGAAGTGCGTGTCCGGTGCGTGAAGTCCAATGATTTCAACGGAGGATGAATTTTCTTAAGATGAACACAGACGCATCCCACATGAATTTTATTTTGGGGTTACTAAAAATTTTTTGATTTATTTCGGAGGGGCCGGGGAGGGGAGTTTTGGGGTTGTGTACGTGCGTGCATGATTTGTAAAAATTACATGAGCTCTTCGACCTCCACCTCTGTCCCACAACAAGTTTTCTTGTCCATCTTGGGATATAACAACCGGTTTTTTTATTCGAATTATAAAATTAAATTTATATCTTCCACTATACAACCAGAAATGTTCTACTACAATGTTTTTTTCCTTCAACTCTCCCTTCAATTCCTTAAAATATTTTTTATATAAGATGCGCCTAAAATTTTTACCAAATTCTAAACAAATGTAACAGAAATTAAAAGTTTTTGTAATAATTTTTAAATCGAACCCTGAAAGCAAATCAACGAAATGTGTACGAATGGCGGTTAATTTCAAATGGAAATTCGTAAGCTTCATTTGAAACTTGTAGATATTCGCAACACATCCGAAAACTGTCTGAAGATTAGTTGTCATATAATTTTTTGTTTTTATTTTGGAAAATTTAAAGATTCAATAAATATTTTCCCACAATTGAATTTAAGTAGTAACTTGATTTTTAAAATGTAACCGTTGCTACTTTCAAAAGAATTGCAGATAATTCCTATAATTTAGTGAGGCGTGTTCTTATTTCAATTAACAAACATACAAAAGGTGTACAATATTTTTCCGCACAGCATCCAAAAGTAGTAATTGTAACATTTACGGGACACATACACTTGATTCCTCCACTTCATCCTTTCTCAGTAGGGTTAAATATAAAAAATGAAAGAAAACTAGTTCATTGTTTCGTTGCTTTCTTTTGTGTTCTTAGTTAGAAACACGTGTGTTCCCAGTGTTAATATTTCCACAGCGTCTACAGTTACAATACGTTTGCTATAAAAAAAAAAGAATACACAACACGTTTGGTAAAAAGCCATTTTGCGGTTTATACAAACCTCTAGAATTATCCTTAAAATTAAATGCGAATTGATTCTTCTTCTGTAATTCAGGTTGATTGATCAATTATGTTCTTTTTTTGTTTGTTTGGGGCTGCAAAATTAGTTTTGGTTGGGTTATTCACCTTTAAGAAGGAAGAGAAATGATTCTTTATTTGACGAGTAGAGTAATAAAATGTGATGCTATGGTTAATTTATTTGATGAGAAGCAACAAGAAATGTTCATGTGTTAATTTTTTTCCCCGGGGAGTCATTGGCCTTAAATGTTAGTAATTTAATCTACCCGGATGTAAATTGGGTCATTGGCGCTCATGGGAAAAGAGTAGTACTATTTAGAAGTAGTAAAAGTCTTTTATTATATGCATTAGGGGGTTAGATCTAACGTGGGAATGGAACGGTCCACGTGTGATTGGACAGTGGATGTTGGAATAGCATCTCCGAACGCACGTGTTCCATTGCAGTTCTTTGTATTCATGATCGGCAGTGCACCTCAAGTTTTTAACTTGTGGCGTGACCTTTATTATTTTGCGAACTGAATGCAACAAAGGAAGGTTGCACGGTATAACGGTCTTCGCTATTTTCACTCCGGTTTCTTTCTAACCAAAATTACTCATATTACATTTTTTGTTTTGAAAGGGTGCACAGATCACCACACTTACTTTTTATGCAAAAATAAATATGGAACAAGAAAAATATTAATCACAAGAAAATGAGAAAAAAGCAACAAATTGAAATTAAGAAAAAAAAAACATTTGGGCAACAAATTACTCATTATTCCCGTTAATACGTCTAAGCATAATTTTCAACCGGCATTTCCTGAAGATAACATAATTTTTATTATTAATTTTATCACTTTACAGCATGCACGCCAGCGTATACGTTTAATCAGTAAAACTCTTCTACTACCAGTTTAAATGACGTATCACTAGTAAAATGATTAATCACATTTAACCTTGCACTTTTTAATCAAACTTATTGACCTTTTAATAAATAACACTAACATCCTCGTTTTATTTTTCCAGATTTCATGCAAGCGAAAAAACGACCAGGGGAACCATTAAAAAAACTACAAACATCTCAACCACCCACCAAAATCAGCAGAACATCATTTTGCAGTTAAGACGACATCACATAAAAAAAATTCTTTCAAATCCTTCCACCTTCCACTTGTTGTTACAAATAATCGATCTCGAAACAGAAAATATTTGTATAGTACAATTTAAGTTTTTATAAAAAGAAAAAATTCTATTTTAGTTGTACAATTTCTTGAGTTTATTTCTTAGTTTTTTTTTCTAATTTATTTTTTTACACTAAGTTTTTTTTGTTTGTTTTTTTTTTGATCTCGTAAAAATACAATTGAATATTCTTTGGTTGGTAATTTTTTCTCTTTTAAATTATTTTTATTCTGTATCATTTAGTTATTAATTTTTGATACCGGACTGTGATTAAAGAGTATCATATCTTAAATTTGTAGAAGGCTACGATTACACTGGTAAAATCCATGTGCAACAAAGATTGTAAACTATTTTCAGGATTTAACTTAAAATTTTATTTTTGGGATGGTAATTTATTGAAATTTCAAAATCCTATACAGTTTACAATCTTGAAACCGTGATACTTATCCCTAAGGTATGAAACAATTTCGACAGCCAGAAAACCAATGTACAAAAAAAAAAAATGAAAATATTTCAACTCTAATGAGGTGGGAAGTTGAGAAAACAATCATAAATTCTTTAAATCAGACAATTTTAAATGCTCCAAAGAAAAATCAATTCCTAAAGTACAAAATTAATAAATTATTTTGGTAGCTTATCAAATTAATTTTTTTCCCTATTCTTTTCTTCACATTATTTTCCAAAATGTTTTATGTCTCGTACTTTGTAATTAATTAGTAATTTTGAGATAAATCCTTATTTCTTGATTTTCAAAACAAATCGTATATTTTTTTATAACATCTGTGATGTATTATTAGATATGATCTCAAAATATTTAGAGTTATCTATATATAATAATATATATTTGATAAAATGTATCGAATTGTTACAGAATTTTTTTTATATTATTTATGATGTAAAGAAGATTTAGTAATAGTTTTAAATTTATATAAAATATATTATATTCATTAGTTTTAAAAATTTGTAAATTTGTTGTAAAATACATTTATTGAGGCGTTTTAAAGGAATATAAGCTTCTTTTGTTAGTATATATAATTTTTTTTATTTACCTTATTACTCCAATTTGCAATTAAAACAAGAATCAACAAAGTAAAATCTGATGATGATTTCCTATTTCCGGTAGATGAAACCTGAAGAAGAAGAATTTGACATGAAATTGGTTAATAATAAATTGAAGCATCGTAAAAATAGAATTTAACTGGCGCAGTCGGAAAATATTTATTTTCTGTACTGGATGTATCTCAATTTATAATGATTTTTTTATGTTAAGGTAAGCCTTAATTTTTATTTTTCCCAAACTAAAAAAAAAATCGTAATAGGAAAAATTTTGAGGATTTTGAAATTAAATAAACTAAAATTTTCAAATCTCTCCTGTATACAACAATTTTTAAATAAATACACATAAAAAAATAAGTTAATAGGGCAACGAATAATTCTCTTTTGTATTCACAAATAATTTTCTATTTTTATTATTTAAATTTCTGCCAAAATTGAATGCATAATTAATCACCTGCTTTACAATTCTAGCACGATAATATAGATTTTTATAGGTAATTATCACATAGAACAATATGACATTAACGCAGTAGGAAACATGAATATGTATGTTAAAGCAAGTTAGCACCAAGAATAAACAAAATAAATTTGAATATCACTTACCCATACAATAATTAATTCCAAAATTTGTTCAATATTCGGAAACTAAATACTCTTCCTGATCTTATTTATAATCATCGTTTTTATTAAAGGTATTAGTGCAAGTTTATAATATTCTAAAAAAGAAATGCGTCTTTTGAAATATATTTCCATAAACAACGTGTATAAGGCATTCCATTCCCCTCATAATTCACATAAAACGTTTATTTTATTTTCCAATTTCTTGTTCTTTCTCATCCTTTAGAATGTTATGCACCAGAATAATAAAATATAATGAAAGCATTTTTAATAGACGAGATTAATTAAATCCAGATTTAATGATAAATGAAAACATTTTTGTCGGCACTTTATTTCATCATATTTCATACTTTCAATTAACCAACCTCCGCTTGTACATTATTATCGTGCACAGATTAATTCCAATAACAAAGCAAAATACCTATCAACCTTGCGCCTTTAAAATATAAATGACCTTAATGAACATTACAATAGTTGATCATTTCAATTTATATATTAAAAAAAAAAAAGAATTTTGAACGGTTTAAATTGAATATTACGAGATCTTAAGATGAAATATATTCATGGATTTAAAAGAGCGCTCGCTTGTTTCAAATCATTATTCATGCATGGAAAATGTTTGTTGGCCACTGCTTTATGGTTCAGGTAACGCGTAACACAGTGTCCAGTCCCCATCTGTATGCAACACCGTACTCCAGAACGTAATGCGTTTGTTGACTTTAAACTTACTATATGCCCGTTACCTTTGTTTATTTGTTTATATTTGACTAAAACTGGACACACAGCTTCTCAAATATTAACCTATCACAATTTCAATAATGTTAAAACTAATTTACACTAACATTTTTTAAATTAATCATTTTTATTCGCAATTTTTT
>JAODAH020050682.1:0-65164 GCA_027574865.2 Coproporus ventriculus | reverse complement strand
CTTGAAGTCCATTTTGCTGTCTTAGATGAGGTTGAACTACGATATGACCATTTCCATTACGGAAATCAGAATTGGAAGATACTTGAAGTCCATTTTGCTGTCTTAGATGAGGTTGAACTGCGATATAACCATTTCCATTACGGAAATCAGAATTGGAAAATACTTGAAATCCATTTTGCTGTATTAGATGAGGTTGAACTGCGATATAACCATTTCCATTACGGAAATCAGAATTGGAAAATACTTGAAATCCATTTTGCTGTATTAGATGAGGTTGAACTACGATATCGTCATCTTCATGTACATCTTCTCTGTGAACCATAACCTGCTCAATTATATGTTGAGCTGGTACATCCTCATCAGAATCAGAAGTATCAATCAGGATCTGTAATTCCTCCAGTTGCTGAAATTCCAATACCTGATCTTCAACTTCTTCCTCATTTACATTTACATCCCCCTCATTTTCTTCTCCCTCTTCCTGTTCTTCTTCTTCGACAACTGGATTCACCAACATAGCATCCCCAGATTCATTAACTAAAATTGGAGGAAGTGGCGGTTGATTGAACCCAATTCCAAGATTATCGCCGGACCCATCCGTTATCCCTTCGATAATCTCCTCAATAACATGTTCGCCCCTGTTAGATCCTGATCCTCGCCTAATTATAATCATCAAAACAGCATTGAAAGAAGGTTCCCCGCCCCCCAAAACATCCAAATCAATTTCTCGATATAAAGTTTCTGTGCTAGTGTTTGGTGAATCAAATTCGTAATATACATCATCAGAATCACTGTATGTTTCATCATCATCGCTAGCATATATTAAAGTGTGGTTATTATAAAAATTATCACCAACAATTTGTTCCAAATATCCACCATTGGGTGCAACCAAAGTCTCATCAAAATCTAACTCGGTGAAGTACTGGTGTTCATCGAAACTATACCAAAGTCTTCTATAAATTTCCCGCCCCCCTACAATCCTCTCAATTATTTGTAAAGGAAGAAAGTTGCGCCTTTCCCAAATTGAAACAATAGTTACTCTTATTATCTGATTTAAATCAGTGCATTCTAACAAACCAGTAAATACAAGGTTGTTAAATTTTTTGTAGGCTATAGGGCAGTATTCAAAACAGTATACCACTTGAAATGACATTACTGCACTAAAATATACGTTCTCGTCGATTGTAGGCAAAAAATATTCTGAAATACAAATAACAGCCATACCAAGTCCAATATACCAGATAAAATCATGATAACAGGTTTTCTTTGTTGAGTAATATCCGTATCCAACCATTAAAGAAACAATGATTAACATGTCAGGATTATTCCTTTCTTGAATAATGTAACGAATTGAAATGTTGAAAAAATTCAAGCCTGCACAAAGGATCATGAAAAAGCCTATACACCGCCATGCTGTTCGATAGATTCGCACTGGAAACGAAGGTTCCTCCGAAAAATCACTAGTATCCTAAAAACAAATAATTAATGAATCTAAGATGTTTGATAAATTCTTTTAATTATCTTACCCAATTCTCATCACCACTCATTGTATTATATATCCAAAATCCTTTAAGAAGAAAGACGAAACACTCAACGATACACAAATACAAGCTTTATTGACTTCTGACGCATGCGAATTGCCAACACAACGCAGCATGAAGTTGGTTTGCTAAGCAATTTAGAAAGTTGCGTCGCAACAAGAATTATATTTCGAAATGCAATTGTTAATGCTTTTGAAAGGAAAAAACGAAGAAATCCCTTCAAATTCGAAAAAATAAACATTATTCTCATGTAATGCATACAGGACACGCCCCGCTACGCCATGAAGTTAGTTATCAATGGATTTTATAAATTTAGTTAGAAAATTAAACAAAATAAAATATATTCTTTAAAGCGATTAATATTTTGCTCCATCTGTTATCTATTGGAATGAGTAATCTGTTTTTCCGAATCAAAATTTTTAGTGTTTTTAAAAAACGCGGGAAATCTGGCTAATTCAAATTTCAATTATGAAGTTATATATTTAAATCGCACAATAAAATGTGCAAATTTAAAGGGAAAATGAATACATTTTGCTCAATGATCTATCTCTATTAGTTAGTTATGGTTTTTCCAATTGATTACTATTATATGATGAAGATTTTTTATTTGGTGCTAATTTTTAAAAAATTAAGCTGGCAAAAAGTATATGTACATATTAAAATATCATATCTAAAATATATTACTAGATGTAAATTCATTGAGTAAAAATAAACATAATGACAAAGTCATTGATTGATTTATAGCAAAATTATGAAGCTGTTTTAGTAGGTTAAACCGCAAAAGAAGGAGAAATGAAAATAAATTTTATATTAGGAAATTTTCCTCGTTCCAGTTGTTAGATTTTTAGTTCAAACAAACATCATACAAAGTAATTGCTGGTTTGATCCTATTATAATATTGAATCAAACACAATTTTAATTTTAGCCTAACGGAAACGAGATTATAGCAATTTACAATGCATTTATTCCTAACAATTATACAATATATAAATATGTCCTAGTTATCGCCCAATGGGAGTCCATCCAGATTTTCTTTGCATTATAAACACCAAACAATTTTTATTTTGAATTGTATAAAGTGAAAACTGCAATTTAATTATGTATCCAACACGGTGCTATTTATTAGGGTCGTTTTATAGTTGTTTGTAGCTACCTAAACCAATGTAAAAACCACAACCTTCGATAGCTTAATGGAATTAGGAGTTATTAACTCGATAAGACTTTTTACTACACTAGGTGGTCGTTATATCCTCTTCGCTCCTCGTTTATTACCCTCCTCCTTTAATTTACTTTTATCTAAAACTTAATCAATTTTATTTTTCTTTTATGCCACTACAAACAATTATATTTCGCCACCTGATCTTAAAAGACCACACGCATCTCCACGCATTAGTGTGGGCTTCCAGGTGACAAGCTATTTACATTTTCCATCTCAAATTTGCATGCATTGTAACGCAATCTATTACGACGTCTTCTGGGAACTTACTTCGCAATCATTCATATTTATGATTTCATCTACATTTCAAAACGCATATACATATTCTTGTCTTTACCTATTTCGTCGTTTTACTGAACGTTTCATGTAAATTTATCACACTAAAAAGGCAAAAATATTTATTTTTTATTTTGTACATGATTATATTATTTTAAAGATAATTTAGTCTGATTTTATGGTCAATATAGATTAAAATTAAAATAAAGGAAGAAATTAAGCACCTGAAACCAAATTTTGTAAAACAAAGATTTTGCCTCTAATTTTTCTATATAAATAAACAACTAGCTTAAAACTCAATTTGTTTCAATCTCCCTTAATTTTTGAAAATGCAGAGTGTAATAAAAATTCACTCTTCTCTATTATTTCACGCCCTGGTGAAGCTTTATCTAAATAATGCGAAACTTTGATCTGATTTAAATTTTGTAATTGAATAATATGAAAAAAGCGTTATCTAATCAATCCAGTATTAGAATCATATAAATTCTATTTCGATTTCAAGAACAGAGACCATGGCTTGTAATTGTACGATGAAATATTTCATAATGAAATAATTTATGAAGAGTAAAGATTGATGGATAGCCTTAAATCCAACCAAGGCTGTTGTAATAACACGTGCTATTAATTAATGTAATGTAATTGAAACGGGAATTGTTAAATTCACAAGTTGTGAGTAATAAATTAATAAAATTTATGGCGGCCTGATGGTAAGTTTTATT
The DNA here is from genome assembly GCA_027574865.2 of Coproporus ventriculus. NCBI lineage: Eukaryota > Metazoa > Arthropoda > Insecta > Coleoptera > Staphylinidae > Coproporus > Coproporus ventriculus. The sequence continues at coordinate 61,415 of JAODAH020050682.1, read as the reverse complement.
AGTATATACCAAGCAAAACTTTTCTAGTTTTCTGCCTAGTTATATATACGAAGCAAGAACTGAATTTAACTAATTACCCTATTCTTTTGGTTAAAGAGTATAAGAAGATCAAATAAAAATGAAAACAACTATACAATGTTTGTACATTTCATGATGAATTATTACAAGAAGTAGAGTGCGTTTATAAAATATAGTGGGTTATGGCAGCTTGTTTATATTTTGTTTGCATATAAATTTCACAATAAGGCTCGCACAGAATGTAATTTGTATTAAGCTTATTTATTAATTAAACACCTGTTTTATTATAATATTTCATATATCGCGATAACGAATTTATCTGATGTTGATGTAGGTCAGTGCGGGTTTTTGAGGAGGTATGCTGTAGAAGCACGGAGGCGACACTTTTCAGCATGAACTACGTGACTTGGTGAATGGTGGGGCCTAATAATAAACATTTTGTGTAATGCGACCATCTATTGTGACTGAAATGTTTGATCAGGATTTTAATGGGCGTGCTTCCTGATCATTTTTGGCGCTAGAAAATTTAAGACACGTGCCGCTCCGAATTTATTTTGGTTCTTCGTCGTTACTACTGATTTATTGAGGGTGATGTTTACCTTTTGGTAAACCTATATTTTGAGTGCGAGATGATGAGTGGGTATTTAATTTTATATCAACTGTTATAGCTTTAAATAGAGCCAGACTAGATTCCTAATGTCAAAAAAATTAACATGTAAAAAATCAAACTTGAATGTTTTTCACTTTTTTTCATTCTCCAGATTTATAATTTTTTTAAACATAAATTTTACACTCGAAATTAAAAAAAAAAACCGTATAAAAAAAGCGAACATACACGTATTTCTTTTGTGGTATTCAAAATCAATATGATTCAGTCTTGACTAAGAAAAGTGTGACTTTTAAATTGTAGATCAGTAATGCTTAAAATAGTATCGGAAAGCAAGCGTGATAGTTAAAAGGGTAACACGTAACAAACTAATAAAGTGATAAATTAAAAGGATTGCCGTGGAGGCTTGGAGCTTTATCTTAATGCTGCTGTCAATAATTACTCCGGTGAAACGATTACACCTTTAGAGTATCTATAACATTACTTGAACTACAACAATTTCAACTCTTTTTTAATCAGGCAATAAATTATATTCATTTTCTTTTCTTTTCGTTTCAGAGGGAGTTCAATGATGAGTGTGTGTTTAACGAGATGATCGAGCAGCATCACTACAACACGTATTCATCGACGAAATACTCAAACGAAAGGCGAACTTTGTATTTGGCATTGAATCGGCGTGGCCAACCGAGAAAAGTACTTTTGAGGGCGCGACAGCCCTTAGGACGATTATCGGCTTATACTCGAGTATTAACGCGCACGGTTGCACCGGAAAGAATGGAAGAAATGCACCCAATGCGCCATCATGCACATTTATGCGCCTCAGGAGGATCGGAATCTTCTGCGCGATTGACCTCATCGACAGTAGATTTAGAAGCTCCGAAATGTAAACGAAGAAGGAAACGAAAGAAGAAGAAACGGAAATGTTTAGAAAGCGAATCCGAAAACGATATGTGCCACAAAAGACAGACTTTTATGAATGCTCGAAAGCCTCAAACGCAACCTAGATTTAATATTAATAGTAACACTAGCAGTAGTAGTAGTAATGTTAGCAAGAAGTGTGAATCGGATGACAGTGAAGAGTGCCAAAGAGTAGAAGTGAATTTAAAAAAGAAAATCAAGGTTAAATTCAGTGATAAACAGTTAGGTGGTACAAAAAAGAAGAAGAATATGAAGGGTATTAAAAATAATAAAAAAGGTAGAGTGTTGAATGCGAAGACTACGGAAGCGCCTCTGACTGTTACTGAGGATGCTACATCTGATGAAGACTACGTTATCGAATCTACTACTAATTGGGAATTCGATGAATCCACTCCCATGTCACTGCCAGAGGATTCTGGTACTCCTCACCCCGACTGACTATTAACAGAGGTACCAGAAGATAAAATTCTTGCAGTATACCCATCAACTTTAGAACATCCAGCTAACGCTTCCGTGGTTGGAAAAGCTCTACCCTTATTTATTTGTACTATTTATTGTATTTGTAGTTTGTATATAAAGTAACTCTGTCTAGTATAAGTAAACAAACCTCGCTATAAATATATCTCTTCTCTTATTTCTTTCAATTGCCCTTAGCCTTACTCGTAAACACCAAGTCACAGTTACAAACATAAATCAAAACCAAACAAAACACTCGCACATTTCTTCCCATTTCAAACAGCCTCATTCCAACAAAATATCACAGTGAAATTATTATTTATTATCCATTCTGTGTAATTGCTATTCAGCTCTTCACAATCAAGCAGGTAAGTTCAACTTTCATTGTTACCCACGTGCGGAATAATTCATCAAAAGTTTAAATATAAACATGATATATTTAAATTAAGTTAACTACGAAACTATACACATCAAATTAAACAACAAATTTTCCTAGAATTTTTCCAAAAATGTTTTTCTTATATATTTCAATAAATAATTATGAAAACTTTTCCTATATTGCAAATACTCACAATGATTTTCAGTGAATTGTTAAAATAACAGAATTGTGTAATCCTCACAAGTGACAAGTGCAAGAAGCATTTCTACAGGATGTAAAATTAAGCAAAAGAACAAAACATTATTTATTTCTAAATTTTCATATTCGTGTAATAATTTTTTTTTAAACTACAGTCATAAAATATACAAACACAATTTCCTTAATAATAATATTCTTCGAAAAGTTTTTGAAGATCGAAAGTTACCCCTGAAGTGAATCTTTTCGGAAAAATGTTAATGATACCAATTCCAAGACGAAATTAGAGACAAGAAAAAGTAATTGAGTATCGGACCTAATTAACACATCCTACAAAACGCATCTCATCCTCAATATTTGTTTTTATCTAATTATCTAACAACCGAAAGAAGGAGTCTTTATAGCATGGACAAAGGACCATTACAATAAATCCTTTTGTTTCGAATTGTGAAAAATTTTACAGCTGCGTGTTATGTGCGCGTACAACGATGAACCCACACAAGATGCGCCGATGATCTTTTCTCACACTACAGTTCAAATAAAATAATTATTAGTAATTAAAATTTTAATGTTTTTGCAAGTAGTTCACTTAAACAGATGGCACATTAAATTAATACGGGGTATCGCGTACCAATCTTCAATTGGAACATATGGAAAATATTAACAAACTTTTCCTACGCAAGAATTTTCCAAATTAACATTAGATTGCTTATCCTTCAACATCTCGCTTTAAAATGCATTTCAACAAGTCGAGTTTTATTTATAAATGAAATTTTGATGGGTATACAATGTAGAGGAACTAAATAGAATTTATTTTCATGCCTTAGTGACCAGTATAAACACTTGCACTTGTCACTTAAAGGTGAAAGTTTGAACGATCCGGCCGGTTCAACTTTTATCACTATTTCTAACGTCATTTCAAATCCATTAAAATTTCAGTGCCGCATTTAATATACTAAATATTTAGATTAAATTAAATTATGATATGTACACACGTCGTAAAATTTTTTTAAGTATTTTATTTTTATCGCTATCTCTTTTAACACCTTTTTATTGATTTACTTTTAATTGAGCTATTTAAATCAACAAATAAATTATATTTCAGATGATGAGAAATTTTTTTTTTAATTTAATGCCACTTTTTCGATTATCAACACTTTTTCTTATGTTTAACTGTTTCTGATATTTTCTAAATAACTCAAAATACTTCGGATTAAAGACAAAATTATAAAATCTCCAAAATAATCTGCGTTATTTAGGCACTCTTTGAGCAATCCTTTCTTTTCTGTTCTGCTCTATTCTATTTTTCTTTACTTCTTTATTTTTGGACACTGCTTCTTTTCTTTTTATTTATTTTTATCGTTTTCAGGGCTTCCACAATGAACAATGGTGTAATAAAACTCAAACTTTGAGCTTAGCAAATTTCTAACCTAGAATTTGAGTTTCCTTTCTACAGAATTCTTATAAAAAGATATAATAAAATATTATTGCAAACGAGGATTCTGAAGAATCAAAAAGAGCAGCAATAATATGCAGAATTTTCTTTTTGCTTTAGGTTAGAAAACGAAGATTTCTAGAAAGATAAAGGAAAAATATTAAATATTTAAACAGAATTGCTTTGTACACGTACTATGAACACATAGCTACTTTGACCATCAGACTATTGAAACCAGCTTCACTTTTCCATAGCAAAGAAAATATTTAAAAGAAAACAGATTTTTTTATAAAAGTCTTGTAAAGTAATTGTAGCCAATAGAAACAAGCTTTCTAAATTATTTCAAAATCATTAGGTCTTGTAAACAAATTTTGTTTGAAATTTTAGAATTAAATCTGTTGCTTACAATAGTATTAAAGACTTGTAAGAGAACACAGAAAGTCGTTAATAGGATGATTGGTGTTCGCCACCCAAAATAAGTGAGCGGGTCAACTTGAATGGACCGACACGTCCATGATCAGCATAAAACAAGAAATTACCCCATTCGTAGCATGTTCCAGGTTTAACATAAACATTATTACCCTTTTAAGAAAATTAAAATAAACGCTTTGAAGTGAATTATAGAAATGAGCACAATAGGATGGTTTATACACGTAGTTGTATGTCACACAAGTTGAGAATCCATATCTCAATTACAGGAAAAAAGGAAAAATAATACATTGAATTTAACGTCCCAGTCTATTTTATCCTCCTTTATGGTACAACTTGAATTTATTATCGTAATTGCTATCCGCCTTATTATTCCATACATGACGTGTCTTAATAAAATTGCGCGCACATTTACGTCCACTTCTTTTATTCTGTCAAAGTAGATGACACCTTATGAGTATTTTGCACTTACAAATACACCTTGAACCTAACTGTTGTAAATTTTAAGCTTCAGCTTATTATTTCAATATATGCAAGAGGAGTTTCATCAGCACTTTAATCATTTCGAATGAGGATAAGAAGATTTCATTTAAGGCTAGAACTCGGCACGATGAAAATGCTAGTGGTACGACTACTAATTTCAGCTGGGACTTCATTTATGTGTATCTCACTGCATACATTTAATTACACACTGTTTGCCAAAATGCATTTCTAACTAATTGAATTAAGCAATTAAGTGAACAACAATAAATCTCATTATAGTAAATTTATTCATGCAATAGTGGAGAAAATATGAATGTAATTTGGATTATCATCAAATATTAGTCTAGATATCATTTTCTTTTAACCAAGTGTAAAATTAATGATTTAGTAAAAAAGGAAGTTAAAAATAAAAATTATCTTGCATAAAAGTCTCATCAAATTTGAATACAGCTTCCTTTTATTTTGAAAAATATTTAAACAATCGAAATTTTAATGTTACTGAAATGAAAAACATAATTAAAAGAAAAAAAACTGCAAAATGTGGAATTAACAAACTTTTTAAAAGTTAGGAAATTTAACGAATATATTAGCATCATGTGTTCACTTGACTTACGTGAACGCTTCTTAAAATATCAAAACTTTTTGAAGCACAACTTATTTTTTTCTGTATTATTAAAAAAGCAAACAAAATATAATTTGTTCTCTTATCTGCAAATTGCAGTTTTTATTTATATATAAGCAATGTAATCATGGGTGTTAGATAGAAATCGGAAAGTAATTATGTGCTCGAGACTTCTCATACATAAATCAATTAGCAATAATATTTTGATCGATTTATCAAGTGCAAAATTGATAAATGATGTTTAAAGCACCACCTTATAGCACGAAGGATATTATTAAGTCTCAGTTTCCTACAAGCGGAATCGCAGTAGGAGTTCTTGATATTATTACTGTCCGTACAATTCGCACCGATTCGTTATATATTGTGGCAATATCTAATGGTAACAGGCGAGGCCTCGGTATAAAATTTCCATTTTAAATAGTTTCCTAGTTTTGTATAAAAGGGAACGGCGAAGTAGAAAAATAGCCTAAACTGATAAGATCTGGTGGTCCTTTATGTAGTTATTTATCATTCTAAATGATCCCAAATTGCATATTAGTATTCTGTATTCACATTCCAGTTTGAAAGGTGTTTTTTGTAGATAAAGGTCGGGCTATGTGTAAATTCCCTCCCGAGATAAAGAGGAAGGAAATTAAAACGAAAGGGGGTGTTCCACAGAAAACGAAACAGTGACAAATGCATACAAACAACACGAATGACAACTATCAATTTTTACGACGACCACGAAGAAATCTACATTTTAAACACCTCTCTTTTTTGTTTTCTATCGATGTTTTTGTTGTCTATGCGTAGGATAAATGAGACGGGTCTTTAATTATGTGATTTTTATCGATCATTTTTTGATATGATTGTTGCTTCTTGTTCTGGTCGCGCAAAATGCAGTAGTCTTATCTAATGTTGTAACACTTGGTGGTTATATCATAAAATAAACATCGATGGACCTGCACCATTTACGATTTCACAATAGCGATAAGAAAGGTGCACTTAATGTTCCTTGATTTTCTTATATCATCATTTTCGCTATTTGTTTGGATTTTTGAATGATATCGTTGTTTTCTTCAGATAATTCACCCACTACCTACTTCCTATATTTATTCCGCACTTTCATTCTACGTACAATTCTATTTTCACCTTCCCACACACCCCATATACTTAAGGAAACAAATTAATTTTCTACATCTACTTGCTTTATTTGGTTTCAAGTAGTTTCAACCACCATGCTCTATATATAACCCCATTTAAAATTAGTTCAATTTATCTTTAACTTTCACCACTACTAAACATGCAACAACTATTAAAGCGTTTTTGGCATCAAAACAAAAATTAAAACATTGCATTTTTTTTTTTTTTGGACTAAACATATTCTATAAGATCAAAGAATATAATAATATCTACATATATTTAGTAACAAAATTTTCCTTAGTCATTACTTAAGATTTAAAACAAAATATTTTTCGCCAACGTTTCGATCTTAATTAGGTTTTAATTCTATATTTAAATCGTTTTAAGAAATAAGACGAAATCTACTAACTCATTATAAACTGTTCGTATGATCATAAATTTAAATGACCGAGAAAAATATTTAAAAATTTATTGGCCACCCACAATCAATACCACAAACCTAAATAATTAATTTACGACATTTTGATCAACTGAATAAAATTTTGTATTTTAACCGTAATGATTACTCAGCGTTATCTTACACACTATGAACTAGAAGTTCATAATACTTTTATCATCATAATTTACACTTCAAAATCAAATTAATTGCCTATAAATATAATTAAACTCGTAACATTAGAGAATCTAATAAAAACATGACAATAGAAACGCGAAGTGTAAACAATTCAAATTGATACTATTTAATATGTTCAAGTATCAAAATAGGTTTATTGCCTATTAAGGATGATATTGAATTCCAATAATATAATGTGAATGCGCATCTCTTACAAATTAAGATAAATTGAGATAGTTAATTATTACATGTTTCTCACAATTTCCTACACATTATTATAAATTGCTTGTCATGTTTACTTACACGAAGGTTCAAACAGCTTAACTGCTCGAAATATTCAATGAAATCCGGATCGTTTCGTACCTGAAAGTAAAAGTATGTAAGTAAGGTGTTCACTACCATAAAATATAAATAACATAGCCGCTTTTTCTATTCTATGGACGATTTAAAGTTAAAATGCAGGCGTTGTACAAGAATATACTTTTATACCCCTTGAGTATTCTGGCCTAGTAATGTGTAAATATATTTTACTTAAGCAAGTCGCCAAGATCATTTATAACCCGATTTATTTGTAGAAAATCCGACACAAAACGTATTGCGTTATTTTTCCATGGTTTCTTGAAGTTACGCTCTTCTGCCGCCTGCTAATTAATAATTAATCCTTTGTAGTTGATGTAAGGTCTCATTCAGTGCTTTAAATTATCTATGCACCCGTTGGTTAGCCATCCAACAAAATTTTCTTTCAATTGGAGAAAGGAAACGTGATCCAGCAATAATTAAATGCAACATCCTTGATCTTGCTCTTGCTCTTTTAGGAACTTGGTTTGAACACAGGATGTTCACTTTTAAATCACCATTATTAAGAGCGGTGATTCATCCATGTATCGAATCTATTTGCCCAATTATATTTAATCAACCAATTTTCGATTAATTAAATATCGAAATCGATAGCTGTATACACAAATCAATTAGATGAGTGAAGAAATCTCTTCCGACTATCCGATTAGTTTTAATCAATCTTTCAAATAAACTTAGTTTTGAAATTCTTTTGCAATTGTGAATATTCAAATTTGCACCTTTTGCAATTTTTAGACAGCTAATTTTTTTGTGCCTTAAATATTTTTCGTTATTTTGTTAAATTTTTCATAAAGTGAAAATTCTAAATAAAATATATTGAAACTTCTACAGAGAGTTGCAAGTAGGTACAAAACACCCGTAAGATTTGTATAGATTACTCCAAACAAAATTTCTTTTTTATCAAATTTATATTCGTCCAATTTAAAGTATGTAATTCTTGAAGAATGCAATTGACGTAAAGAAATGAGAAACAATCATATAATTCATTTATTCAGACATTTAATTAAATATCGTTGATTTCGTTAAAACAATTCAAGGCAACAAATTGATTGCTTGACCATTGAACTCAAAGATTATTAAGTAATGCTAGTGCGCTTCCTTCAATCAACAGCAGAATATTACGGAAGCGCCAGGAAACATTTTCATTTGCATATTTAATGTAAATATTCGTAAGTTAAGATTACCATTTCTTTAGAACTTTTCTTGTTTCAGATAACATATGTCATTTTTCATTATTAATTGACTGCGTCAGCTTGAATGTTTCTGTAAAGACATTTCATATGTTATGCAAGTTCTTATTAGCATTCATCTCCAGTAAGAAAACCAACCTCATAATTGGTATCAAATCATAATATTGATAAGTTATCTTGTTACTTTAATGTGTGGCAAATTATGAATAGCGGAAGATATTAAATATAATGATAGAACTTTTATGTAAATCATCGAATAAACAGTTTTGGAGTGAAATGTACAAAAAATAGAAAAATTCGCGATTAAACGGCGTCTTTTAAATTAGTTTCGAATATTAATAGAAATGAATGGACCAAATCCAAAAAGAAACGAAAGATTCGAAAACAAATGTGATATCTAAAAATACAGATCATATGATTGTAACTCGTGAAAATGATTTACATGTTGCATTCAAAATAGAGAGCCCATCGCATCGACAAACAGCGAATCTCATAACAGATCCGTAGATTGAAAAAGTGTTACTTTTTTGCACAAATTTGACCTCCAAGTTCAGTGTGGTGTAGAGCAATTCATGCGTTATATCACGTAGACTTAATGCTGTCGTTTACACGTGACGTTCGCGAATTACAATCGGCTCGCGAATATATCATGACGTATACATATTTATTTTTATTGGATAATTTATAGTCTGTTTAAACAAAAATCCAATGCCGTTGTCAAATTGAAGTATTTATTTATTTATTTATTAGAATATTTAGTAAGTGGATTAGGTGCATAATTTGTTAGCGGTTTGACGGGTGAAGCATATCCTGCTTCCTCTTTCATTTTCTATAAAAAAAAAATGTAATTTACCTTCCACTTACGTAAGTGTATCGTTTTAGCAAGGAAAGCAGGTTTATTTCACTAAAAGCCTTGAAAGGTCAATGAGATAACATGTAGATGAACTTAAAATTATTAAAGTCAGCATTGCGTTTATTTGACCTGACCCAATCTTACAAATCATTTTAAAGGTGTGTCCTTGCATGAACGAACTCTTTGGCCTTCTAGTATTAAACATGATGTTTATGACCATCATAAGCCGTGACATTGCAACTTCAAGCAGATCCCTTTTGGCTCGTCGATGAACTTTTTTTTTTATTAAAATAAAATTATAGTTTTGGGTATAGATTGCAAATCTTTTTTTAAAACAGGTTTGGCTAAAGATTCCGTGAATAAAAACTGTGAACGTGCCAATCCTTTTCGGAGCACGTTTTGGTTTATTACATTAAACCATCATCAGGGATTAAATGATGTAATCCAATTACTCTGGATTTTAATGAACAAAAATATGTGCAGTAGATCTTTGGATTCGAAATGTAAAATTTCTAATTTCTAAATAGAAAATATTTATCAAAAATTATTTTCTATTGGTAATTTGATTGAATTTTTTTTTAATAAATTATTTTCTTCTTTTGACCCAATAGTTTTGTTTTCTAATCTAAGATATATTAAATTTTGATCTGAAATAGAGAGAAATGGCGAAGGTGCCGGAACTAAATTTTGATTCCTTCCTTCATTAAGACCTCAAACAGTTTTTCTGCTAATAACATGAAGTAAACGTGTAAATAATCTTAAGTTAAGTATGCTGAGTGCAGTTTTTTGCCTTTGACCTTTCTTTAGAGAAGTCTTCGAAATGCCGTAATTGTGGGAAAGGAAGAAAGGCGACGCGCGCGTTCATTCGCGCCTTCTAATTAGAGCGTGATTGATGTGCAATAAAATCGCTCTGAACTCAGATTAATTAATTACTTCTAAGTAACAAAACTATTAAAATTCCTGCTGGATTTAACAAATAAACAATAATCTAAGGTCAGGAGTGGGAGCACGCGCGCACACGCTTACAACACAAATAACTCAACATTGTTTTCGAAAATTTTCACAAGTGATAAAATTTTATAGCGCATTATATCTGAAAGGAAATTTTCATTTTCATCAGCTAAATTTTGTATGACGCAAATTGGATTTATTTGCACGTACACCGGCTGACTACGTGCAAAAAGTCAAGCAGGATTTTTATTATGGCAAATGATTCATGAAACTACTCCAATTATTAAAATTGTATTCAAAAAAAATAATTCGAGAGGGTAATTTAAGCGGGAAGTACCGCGCTCGGTGGAATTTTGCCGCGCAAAGAAGTACCAACTTATATGAAAGGGCACTACCAACTTATTTTTTTTTTTTTAATTTTTCTCGAGAAATTTTATCATATAAATGTATATATCTTTTTAATCCGGCACTGAAGATATATAAAAATTTATCAGTTTAGTGAATTGCCGCGCATTCTCTTGGAAGATCCGGGAACTAGGTCAATGTAAACGAAAATGGCGACTCTATGCAAGTTAGTCCGGGGAACCTTATTAAAAAATGCGAAAAATAATGCGCGTTTATTACATAATGTACGTAAAAATGTTTTCCCACGAAAATCCCCTATTCAAATAGCATGTGTGATCGGGGGCACTGTAGCCCTTTACACTCTATACAAGTGCCAAAGAATTCAAATAGTAGAAGCAGCAGTTCAGCCCAAATCAGTAAGTTTTTATTTATTATTAGTCATTAATTTGCGTTATCTAATCTCGAGAGTATCACCGAAGCGCAATTCATTATTTTATCAAAATTGATTTCACCCTAAAAATATTAATGCCACGAGTTTGTCATTCTAATTTATTTATATAAATCGTTCCCAGATTGGCCGGCAAATTTAAATTACCCCGCTGCATTAAATAAAGATATTTTGTTTATTGGAGAACCCGCGGCGCTATAATCATTGATCAAATATTTAAACTCCCATTCATCAAATATTCCATTGCTACATTACGTCATTTACTACTATTTATACAAAGCTATCACGAGATTTACTACGATTGCAAAATCAATAGAGCACATGGTGAATAATGCGGAAGTTGGCCTTCTAATCCTTCCAAAAATATATCAAAATCTACCTAAATTCGCCTAGGAATGAATCATTTGAACTACTTTTCCGAATTATAAATTATCTTCCTAAAGCATTTTTATTTGGCAGAAATTTTTTTTATTGTAAATAATTGCAATCTTTCTTATTTTATTTTGTAGTTTTGTATATGTTGTTTGAAGCCCACTTAACTACCAAAACACCAGAAAATATATCCGACGAGATGTTGCAAAATTTAAAAAAAATGAACAAAAGCAGAAAAAATAGCAGAAAGAAAAAAAATATTTAGGTCAAAGCTCGTCATTATACCATTAAATGAATTCATTGATTGCAAATTTTTGCCTTAGATCCTTAAGTTTAAGATTTTCCATTGGTATAACAATCTATTTCTAAATGTAGTTGAGAATGTAATCGTGAGAGTAATTATAAACACCCCATTTATCATGTATAGTAGTTCCACCCCATCTTTTCCCATATGAAATTATCACATCTTGGCTTTAAAAAAATTAATTCAAGGATAATTTTTTATTTATATTTAAAAGGTAATATATAGTAGGATTACGTGATATTCTATTAACTTGTAAATGTTTTCGTCTGGTATTAAAAAGGGGTAGTCTCTAAAGTACCGAATACAAAGCAGTGGTGAGAATACAAAGGCAATGGATAAAACGCGCTTCGTTACAAGATAATTTTCATAATTCATGATTACATAATTAATGTAAGTTGTTTATGGGATAGGAGTCGATTTAAACAGGCGGGTATTTTATGAGCTGCGACAGCCACTGAAGAATTCTCGTTTTATATTATTATTTTTTTCCCTTCCATTTTTGATGCCGGCATTAGATAAGTGCTGCTTACTCCTATGTCAGTGAAAAGGTGTAAAGTTTATCATATTGGAATGACACTGGAAATGGAACTCACTTTATTTCTATCCATAGGGATGAAACTTCCCTATCTCGTATAATTAATAGAATTTTATGTTAATTTATCGGATAAAATTTCTTAATTTAAGGGGTGTATCCATTTACCAGTACTAAAGTGGTTAAATGCGGCCATAAACTTTGTGACATTGTGGTTAGTATATGGTGACACCCCTTAAAAATCCTACGACTAAAGCTATTAAGCTTTTTTGTAAAAATAGAACAGAATTTGTTAAACTTAAATTTATGTCTTTTAAAAACTAAAGTGAACATATCACTTCTTAAGAATCTTCATTTGCATAACTCACGTGTTAACTTGCAACACAAAATATTTCTTGTTTTATCTTTCAGTGCCAATTTGTACTCAATTATGTTTCTAAATTGTTTTGCTTTTTTCACTCAATAGATCGAGCAGGTATACACTGAAGTGAAGTATTTCTTATCATTTTCAAAGTTTAATTTTAAATGCTTTTCTCATTTTCAAAAAACAAAAATAAAAATCCAGAAGTTTTCTAAATTGTACATGTAAGTGCATTTAGTTTAATCATGATTTAGTTAAAGCACCGATTTGGCATGATTAATTATTTTAATTTATATAGATAAAAAGTGGTTGAAGATAAATGGATTGCTGCAACTCATCTAATGAAGGAAAATGTGATGATCTAGTCTAGGGCCACACAGGCGGTCAATAATAAAGAGTTATTTATTAGTTTCTTGTACTATCAGACAATGACATCACGCAAGAATCATCTTAAACCATTAGAAAAAGTGATGGTGAGCTCGCGGGTTTTGTCTTCACCCACAAACATCCAACACAGACAGGATCTTTTGCGCTTCACCATTCTCAAATTACAATCTGGATTGGTAACTGTCAAATCAATTCAATCAAATTGTCGATTGATCAACCCCTCAAAGACTTTTATAACCACCACAAGAATAAAGTTAGGATTCTAAATAGGAAGATATGATTTGTCGAGAGAGGAAATTAAATAAGGGGGAATTGCTTATCAATTTCATTCCTGAGAGGAGACTGTAACGTCACGAAAAGATGTAATGATATGTTGAAAAATATAAAATATTATTAGGAACATTGCGTCAAATTTTATATTATAACTTCAACTTTCCCTTTTTATTTTAGATAAATATTTGTGTTGACATATTCACCCCTTTAATTAGTTCAGATTAGTCATGTCAAGATATGGACTGGGCTTTGCATCTGGAACCAAAATTAAGAAATAACTAATTTTCTTATGAGCTATTTATCAAAACCACCCCTAAGTATATAGAAAAATAAATCTCGCACAAGAGACAAATGAGCCTTTCCACAAAATCCAACATTAAATAGCAGAATAAATAAATAGGGTTGATAGGACGTTGGTTTTTTAGTTGAAACCATTTGTCACCAGAAGCGACTAATTTATGGATAGTAAAGTAATTTTAAGGTTTCATCCTTTCCTCTGTCGGCACACAAAATATATATAAATTTACCCAGATCTTTTTTTATTGATAACACCATCCATCCACCATAATTTTTTGGTAGAGGACGTCAAATTTATTACACAAACCAAACATTTACATAAATTTCAAAACCGAATTAATATTCAACACGGTAGACATTTATGACAAAACAAAAAGAATCTATAAATCTCTAAGTAAATTAATTGGGGGTCGGGGGTGATTCCACGCGCGAAAAACGGGAAGATTAAAATCAGTTTCGTTCGCCATTTACAACCCCCAAAATAGAATTTATAACGCTTGTAGAAACACCTTTTAGATCTCTATCTGGGGTTTGCATTTTCAACCCTTAAAGATTTATAACATAATTTACAGGTAGAATGTTTATCCCGCGCATTTTTAAGGGATGTTGCGCACGCGTCCCTTTTTAAAACTGTTTTTCTTTCTTTTATTTGATTTAATTAAGTTAGGGAATGTTAATTGGGTGAAAATATGAGTAGTCATAAAGGATTTATCTTTATCTTGAGAGTATTTTGGGCGGTGGTTGATAATAGAAGATGATTATAGATAGGTTTGTTTGAAGTACGCCGGGTTCTTTTAAAAAAAACATCAGAAACATGTGGATTTCTATTAACATATGAGGAGTCTGGCTCTGATAGGGTGGAAATAATAGAAATTTTTAGTTTATCCCCTGCTCTTATTGTTCGTGTAATTGTATTTTTCGTTATAGGATAGCAAAGTCGTAAAACTAACAACCCGAGAACGTCGATTTATCCGGTTCGCATCTGTGGAATATGATGGACAACTCTACATGACTCCACAAGACTTTCTTGAATCCGTTGTCGAAGCTGATCCGAGACGTGAGTTCATTATTATCATTTTATTTATTGGAGGGATTGTTTCCCTACTACTAGGAAATCGATTAATTTTTTTCAGCGCGCCTGAAAAGGAAAATTCTTACAGAAAAGGAGATCGAACAAATTAAATCTCGCACTCCTACGCTCAAAGAAGGATCACCAAGACTATTTAGAAGCTTAAGAGATCAAGGTAACATTAAAAATTATTTTTTGACAAATTTTGAAATCATCACATTTTTTAATTTTATTACCAAAACATTAAAAATTTATACATTCTACTTATCTGATAATTTTCTTATAAAGTTTGGGTACATAAATATCAATTTTCTTTCAAAAGAGACTCATTTCAATATTCTTTTTGAAGGTTTCTGCCTTGTTGGTTATTGGGATAATTGGTTGGATGCAGCTCTTAATACTTTGCTATTTTTTGCCATATAGAATTTTCCCTAAAAATTGATCTCATCGCTCATTTTCATTTCTAAAAAAAATTCTAGCCTTTATTCCAAATTATTCAAATTGCATATCATCTTCATTCTGAATGTTCAAAATCATCAAAGAAAGAAAGTGGAAAAAATACCTGGTAAAGCTAAATACCAAAATTTTATTGTTACAAATTATTTATTTTTATTGATAAATAATAATTCGTCTCTTTCTTCTTTTTTTCCTTTAATTTCAGGTATAATTTCATATACGGAGTATCTTTTCTTATTATCAATTTTAACAAGTAAGTAAACTTAAAATCCCCTAAATTCATGTTTGATAGCAAAATTTTCCAGAACCCCAATCCGGTTTCCGTATAGCATTTAACATGTTCGACACAGATGGTAATGAAAAAGTAGACAAAAATGAATTTCTGGTGGTAAGTAGAAGTTTGTGAATTTTCCGCTTTTCCAAACAAAAAAAAATCCCGGTTTTAATTTATTTGCATTTTTATTTTTATTTTATTCATTTAGGTTCGTACATTATTGGCTGGAAAACATATAGATAGAAATAGTATTGATATGAAGACAGTGAGTTAAATTAAAAATAAAGCAAAATATGCGCTAACAGAAACTGTACGCGCACCGCTTTAATATATTTGCTCTGTATTCAAATCATCGCATTTATTTTTTCTAAAAATAATAATAATCATTTCCTTGTAGAAAGTTTTTATAATGGCATATATACCTACTAACAAAATATGAAGACCTAGGTCTAGCGGATTTCTAATGCTTGTCCACATATGTATATTGGATTCATTCTAACAGCTTTTAAGCGTAAAACTTTTTGGAATTATGTCAAATTCTATTATTTTCACAAAAAAAAGTTTACATTTATCTTCATGATCAAATAAAAATTTCAAACCAAAAAGGGTGAAAGATATTTTTCGGGGTTGGTATTAAATTTATTGAACGTAATTGTCAGTCAGATTGATATTGTATCGAAATTTCGGTCATGTCGCATATGCACGTAACTTATTTAAATTGTTTTCAATTTAACACAGCGCCTGTCAACAACATTTGCAGTGCAAGCAATAAAAATCAACAAAAATTTTAATATTAAACTAATTATTTATTTATTTAAATAAATATGGGCAAAATAGACAAAATATCATATACAATTCATGCATAACGAATTTTAAGCGGCACTTGTGCTTTTAAAAATCCGCACAGGGCGCCCGTTTTCTAAACTTGTACATGCCCTTTAAATTTTCGTTACACAATTTACTGTATAAAATACTATTGCATATCTAAACCTTCAAAATAAATAAAATACACAAACAGTTAATCTTTAAAGAAACTCCTCTTTCTGTTCAATTACCTGTAAAACATTTTCATTTTACTAATTCATTAGCAATTTTTAAAACAAGGAAGGCTTCCAAATTTTAATTCATCTATTTTTTTGGAAATATTATAAAATCTGTTATTGGACTTTTAATTGGAACACAAATCTACAAAAGAAAAAATAAAAGCTGATGAATGTATACAGAAACGCCGCTTCTGCTGACTTATCACCATCTTTTTGTTTATTTCTTTTTTTTTGTGTTAGTTTAGTTTTATTTTTTTCATTATCATTTTCTCATAAGTTTCCTTCTAATTTAACAGATTCACTTAATTTTGGGTGGATATGTTAAAAAATATACGGAAACCGTGAGTTCCATATTGTTTTATTTTAGTTTTATTTTTGTTAATTATTTATTTATTTATTTCCTTTAATTGTGTATGGTATCATTTGTGGCTAACTGTACGTCCATATTCTTATGTACGTAAGTCAAAGTCAAAGAAATTAATTTAGGATACCGAAAATTTGTTGAATCAGATGGTATAAAAAAATATTGACATAATCGACAAGGTCATTTGCGCATTTAAATAAAAAAAACCCAAACATCTTGGATAAATCGATCAAAAATATTGGCAAAAATTTTGTTAATCTGGAGTTTCAACAAGATTCCAAAAAAAAAGCATTATTGGACTGTTGGTTTTCATAATCTTTGATTTTGACTCAAATTTTCTATTAACTTCGTTTTGGGAAATCACCCTCCAGAAAAAAAACCCTCAAAATTGTGATTAGAAAAATTTTGACTAGTTTTGATTTTCACAAAAAAATTTCTTTCTGTGGAGGCTGTTTTTCTATCTCATCAAAAATCATTCCAGAATCAAATCCAAACTAGTCATTTATTAATAAAAACATTTCAAATTAATAATCCGTTTGATCTGATTGTGTTTAATAGTGATAACAAAGCATGGCCAATTCAGTTTTGATGAATATTTAAAAAAAAAAGTTCTAATCACAATTTTTTTACATGCTAAAACTAGTTTTGAAAGAATAAAAATATAATTAAATTGTTTTGTGTAGATGGAAAAAATATTCAGTCATGCTTGGAAAGGAAAACGTGGTTTGCAAATGATGGAAGGTTTGCAAAATAAACTTCCTCCTGAAGAAGATTATGTTGATGATGATGAAGGTCTACAAAGGCGGCATCACGTCGATACAACTTTAATCGTGCATTTCTTTGGGCCTAAAGGAAACAACGAATTAAATTTCGAAAATTTCCGATTATTTATGTTATATCTACAAAAGGAAGTCCTTGAATTAGAATTTAATGAATTTTCCAAAGGATTACCTACAATATCTGAAGTAGATTTTGCGAAAATTTTACTGCGATATACCTATTTAGATACTGATGAATACGATAATTATTTAGATAGATTATTAGATAGAACCAAAGACACAAAAGGAATCACTTTTGAAGAATTCCATGTTTTTTGTCAATTTTTAAATAATTTGGAAGATTTTAATATTGCTATGAGAATGTATACTTTAGCTGATCATCCCATTTCCAAAGGTTTGTATTAAGCCAAATATAAAAATCAGGTTCTAAAATATTTTAATTTTTCAGATGAATTTCATAGGGCTGTGAAAATATGTACGGGTACAAGTCTTACTCCTCATCTAGTTCATACAGTATTTTCAATATTTGATGATGATGGAGATGGTTTACTCAGCTATCGCGAATTTATCGCTATTATGAAAGATCGCTTACATCGCGGATTCAAAGTAAGTATAAAAAATCTCCTAAAATTATGAGAAAAAAATAAAAATCTTTAAAATTAGAACCTAGAAAACTAGAAGACAAGTAGAAAAATCAAAGTCTATGTAGCTTACAAAAAAAATCTTCATAGACAACCTTACCATTAAGCAAATTCAAATGTTCATCTTGGTTTCAGTCATATGCAAAGAATGAGGGCTGGGACGCTTTCAAATCCTGCATCAAACAAGAAATGAAGACTCCTTCGTAAATATGTTATTGATTATATACATTTGTTACTGTTTTTTATTGTTGTTTATCAATATTTATACTCTAATCATAAGTTTTTATTCGTATGCAATTTTTTTGCGAGCCATTTCTTTCAATCAGGTAATAAATTTAAGACTCGTACTTAAAAACACATGAGATAAAAGTTAAATTTCTCCAAAAAGAAAATAATAAAAAAAAAAATTGAAAATCAAGTCGTCCAAAATTTTTTATTTCATTTTACTAAAGCTTAGACCTTTTATTGATTTTGAATAAATTGCTATTGTCTTGCAAAATTTTTGTTTCAAAAATTGTTAGTAGAAAAATTTTGCTTTAAGCAAAAGTAGAATTCATAAGAAAATAATCAAAAATCAGAACATAACTTTAATCTCATGTTAAAAATTAGTACAAAAAATTTATAGTTTTAATAATAACCAAAAAAAAAAATTCAACAAAATATTGTTATAAAATGATGCGTTTATTGTAACTGACAGGTACATAAGAATTCTAGTTAATATTCGCAAAATAATCACACATTTCAAGCGAGCTGTCGTAATGAATTAATACAAGCAGCAAAAATGGGTATGTTCTTTACTAGTCATTCTATGAATAAAAAATATATTTCAACCGTTTTTTTATAGACTTTTTTTTTTTTCATAAACTGTTTCAAAAATCTCTTCAGGATAAAGTGATATTAAAAATATATAGCATTTTCATATCTGTACAGTTATTGTTTACAATGACAGTAACATATTTAAAATTTCCATCAAATATGTTAAAAATACAAAATAATTTAATGAAGATAACATTAAAGGATTAAATTACACAATATGGATTTAACAACCAGGGGCCATAGGGATGAAACCTTGGAGGGATGTAGCTAATTTCTGTCGTACTAAAAAAGTTGCTACTATATCTGCAACATGATCAGGCTGATCTTCATGCACAGCATGTCCTGAACGTGATAATACTTGAAGCTGGAATTTTCCTGAAAACACAAACAATTATAAACAAACAAAAAAACTCAAAGTTTTCAAAAATAAAACAAAGATAATTTCAATAAACTAAAGAATTTTATATAAGAAATTTTAAAAGTTAAAGTCAATTAGAAAACAAATTTTTGAAAGATGAAAGAAATGTAGTAATTCTTCAAGAAATTAGGTAAGTAGGAAAAAATTCTGATAAACCAAACAAAAAATTAGGACACATTTTAGGCAAAGTCATGTAGCAGAGTTCTAAATGTTAGATAAAAAAAAATCTAAGAACTACCTAGGGCGGACCAACAAATTTCACTTAATTTCAACTAAAACAAAAATATATCTGGAAATTGGCTGGAAAAATATTATTTTAGAGAACAAGAAAGTAATTGTATCTGAAAGTTTCTGAATAGATTGATTTTATAGTTTATAAAATATTATAAACTAGTGTAAAGACTCACCTTGCATTTGTCCAACTGTTAGAGCAGTATCCATACCAGAAATGTTAGCAAGAAGCAAAATTTTTGGAAAAGGCAAATCCAGAAATTTCTGAGACAAGCCTTTGAACCATCCCATCCAATACTGCTCGGTTTTAGTTAAATCAATCCTCCAGCTATAGTAATTTTCAGTCTTTGAAGGACTTTTAATTACAGTAGTTGGAAGCGGAGGCTTCATAGTATTGTGATCTTCATGTGCAGTTTCATTTTCTTCATCTTCTTCTGCAATGCAAGATTCTGAAGTTGTAGCTATGATTGGAGGTTCTTCACATGGAGGAACATTTGGAACTACATCTAATTCAACTTCGTCTGAGCCAAGCACCTTAGTACTTGTGCTGAAAGTTAAAAAAAAAATTTAATTGATAAAGAAATCAGAGAAAGAGAAATCTTCTTACTTTATAATTTGGCTAGGCATAGAAACACGTGCCGCTTCCAAATTTTGAGTTGAACCTCCCCTGAAACTAAAAAAGAGAAATTTGATTTCATATAGAAATTTGTAACAAATAACTTACCCCCATTGGACGGCTTGTTCGATTGATTTGAATCCCCTAGGACGTCCTCGAAGAATCCCTTGCATTACTGAAAGAGAATCTATGGCTGTACCTTCAACTATATCTATTACAATTGCACCAACCACATTTGGCACTTCAGCAGATGCATTTACAACGACCGAACCCCCCATACTGTGCCCTATCATTATAATTGGGGGGTTTTCATCCTCAAAAATATTTTTTACTAAATCTGATACATCGCTAAAAAAAAAAAAACAATTGTTATTCCCTTTGGCATACTGTACTTTCTTCATCTATACCTTGATAGTTGGTCTAAAGCCAAATTTTCATCTTCGTTAGTATGAGTGGTCCCATGGCCTCTTAAATCTATTGCGATTATTCGGCATTCTACCCGATTAGAAATTTCTCGCTAAAAAGAATCGTTTTGTTACAAATCTTTATAACTGTAATAATTTTATTGGTGGCAAGTACTAGATATGTCTATAATACAACTTAATTATATTTCAGAATTAACTTACAGCAAATAATGCCCATGACAGTCCAGAATATCCACCGCCATGAATACAAATAATAACTGGCCCTATAGTTCCTTTCAAATAATAATTAAAGCAACCATTGTTATTTATATATGTCTCTTTCTTGTCAAAAAATGTACTCCATTTAATCGGCTTATAATCAATTGGGCCCCCACGATTTCTAAAATTTTGAGGTTATAAAAATTACCGATAAATGTTAAAAATTTACTTACGGTTTTGGAGCACGGCCTGTAAACATATTTTTCCTTAAATTACTTAAAGACATATTTAGGTTTATAAATAAATAAAATAATTTAGTTATTTTTTTATTCAAAACAGATTCTATTGTTTGTGAGGGCTACCAACATAACAGAACCAAACAAAACCGAACTATCAATAATTAAAATGCTAACGAAAAAACTTAAAACTGATCTAAATGTTAATTAATTGAACCATAAATAACTTATTATTGGGTAAATTAAATAAATTACAACTTTGGAACAGGTATTTTACTGTTTTCAATTTGTTGAGATAAATTTAAGTTGGCAAACCCTGTAATAATTTAATTTCGTACACATGCGCCGATAAGTTCCTTCTTTTTCGTGCCGTGGAACGTGAGGTTACACGTTAAGGTTAGTTTTTAAAAGAAAATCCGAATTTTTCTTGATCATCCTACAACTCGTATTTAAAGTAAGCCGTATACAGACCTCTATAAACTATCAGAATTAAGTTGACTTGGATATTTTGTGATTTATTTCTAAAAGTTTCGTTCCCCTCCGAGTGTTGTTTATGTGGAATGTTTTTAACCTAAAACTGATCTTTCAAATTGTGTTTCAGTCGCCAAAATGGGTAAGGGAAATAATATGATTCCGAATGGCCATTTCCATAAGGATTGGCAAAGATTTGTTAGATGCTGGTTCAATCAACCAGCTAGAAAATACAGGAGGAAACAGAATCGTATCAAGAAAGCAAAGGCTGTTGCTCCCAGACCAGCTAAAGGACCACTAAGACCCATTGTCAGATGTCCTACAATTAGATATCACACAAAAGTTCGCCCAGGGCGTGGATTTACTTTGCAAGAACTTAAGGTAATTATTAACACTTTCATATTTTATGTAATGACTGGTTGAATATTTCAGTAATAACCTGTAGCGATAATATTCTTGTGCCGATGCAGGTTAAAGTATAGATAAATGTATTTAATTGGAGCTTTGAAATTTTCTTTTGCCAAAGCTCTGATTTTCCATTTTTAAATGTAGATTAAATCACTAATTAACATTTGCTTTTTATTTTAAAAATGAATTAATGCAAAAGTACTTTTTTAAGAAATTGGCGAAAAAGAATGTGTTGTAAGATTTCTGTAATATTTTTCAGGGGGCCGGATTGAATGCTCCATTCGCTCGCAGCATTGGTGTTGCTGTTGACTACCGTAGACGTAACAAATCTGTAGAATCATTACAATTAAACGTACAACGTCTTAAGGAATATCGTTCCAAATTGATCCTATTCCCATTGAACAAGAAGAAGATTCGTCCAGATGAAGCTGATGCAGAAAAATGCAAGGTAATGAGAAACGCATTAATTAATTATGATGACGTAAATTATTTATTGTTTTATTTCAGTTGGCCAGCCAATTGACAACAGAAGTTTTACCAATCCGCCAACCAGGTGTAAAACATAAGGCTAGGGTACCAACTGAAGAAGAAAAGAAATTCAGTGCATATATTACATTGAGAACGGTAAGATAAATTACTATATTGCTCCTGCAGACCTATAAACCAATGTTTTTTAGGCTCGTGCTGATGCTCGTTTAGTAGGAATCCGTGCTAAACGTCTAAAGGATGCTGCAGAAAATCCAGATGATGTAACAAAAGCTGGTAAAGAGAAAAAAGTTTCCAAAAAGTAAATGTGTGTAAAAAGTATTTGAATACAAAAATAATGACTCAATTATTGTTTTATTTTATACAAATAAATTTGGAGACGTAATTACATCATATTAATAAAAATACCTTCTAATTTATTGTTAATTCAAGTATTATTATAACATCCTTGGTTTGTAGGGCATATAGGATCAGAACAATCAATTAATTAATACAAATTATTTCTTGTTACTTCAAATAATCTTTACTTTTATTATTTCTGTGTTATTTGAATCGAACTAACATATTCCCTAGATGAACAGAAAGAACTTCATGCTTAACAGTAGGTGTTCTTTGGTTACTAGATGTCTGCAATAATACATGAAAGGAGTCGTGTGTTAAGAGATAACGTCAAATTTTTAGTGAAAAATAAAAAAGAATTTCAAAAAAACAATTTGTATACTCATGGTATTGAATTTCATCATCAATTTAAACAATAATCTAAAACTTTAAAAATAAGTTTTTCTGAAATGTCTGAACTAAATTGCAATTTATTGCCAATGTTGTGTATAATTGGTTGCATAACTTAAATTAAAATTCATAAGGGTGTGCTTCCACTAATTAAACAAATTTCCAGTTATTTCCTTTATAATTTTTATTTACAATTACTTTACATAAAAATATTAATTTTTTTCACATTGCCTAGGACTCACCACCTGTAAACAATAGAAAAAATGATTAGTGAGCAAAATAAAATAAAGTCAAGACCACATATTAATGCTACATGGCCCATCATAATCACACATTAATTGAAGTTATCACAATCGTATAGCAAGATATGGGCCTTGAAATTTCTTTTTTTTTCTGCAGGTAAAAGGTGGTAGAATTCAGCAATGTTTTTGAGTGCCCATAAATGTAGTACGTACCCTGTTTTCCATTCTCCTCAGCTTCCCCATTTTCCTCTTCATGACTATCATCCTCATTACTATCATCAAAATCTTCTTCTTCATCACTTTCACTTTCTGAATCATCAGGTAAAAAAAAGTACTTTAAAGGATCCACCCATAAATCATCTTTAATTATATCACACACAATATCACTTTTATTATTACTGGAACGTTGCAACCAATCGAAGAAATTCTCAACTGGTGGTCCTCTTTTTTTCCCCTTACTTTTACGATCCGTACTTATATTCATATTTTCCTTCCAATCTACATTTGTTTCCATAGAAGAAAACATATTATTTTCATAAATGTTATGTTTGACCAGCTCCAAATTGTAAAAATATGGATTTATATCAAATCCAAAAACAACGGAATAACCAGAACGAATATCTTCGTTTTCCAAGACTTGGATATGGACGAGATAGTTAAAACAATCTTCAACAGCATCATCAACCAACAACTTGAGTTTTGGATGATTCATAAACTAATTAGTAACTAAGGAATTTAAGAATTTTCTTGATTTGAGAATAACAATGATCAAAAATCGTTAAAAACAAATATTTTATTAATTAATGTAAAAATTATTAACCAAAGGATACAGCTATAGCCCAAAAATGTGGTACCGTAAGTAATGCAGCATGTCTCTTACTATACAAAGGCTTTTTTAGCACTACAAATTCCTGGACTACAGAAAGCATTCTGTTCATCATCCTTTTTGTCACCGTTTCTAATTCTATCTGAAAAACATTTGCTTCTTCTAAACTCTTCTGTGCTAGCTCGTCTAGTTCCTTGTCATCTTCATCGTTCTTTTTCATTTTCCTTGGAACTGGTATATCTGCCATAATTTAACCTGCAAAAGGGTATAAGCGTCCTAAAATAGAAATTTTTCAAAATTCTGCTTTACCTGCAGTTAAAATCCGAAAACAAGATTATTAATCCATTGAAAATATATTTTAGCAAATAAAATATAATTATAAATACTTGTAGGAGGACATTTTACTTTTTAGGGTTGCATTTTAAGGGTGAAAATATGGAGGGGTTGTTTATATGTTGGTTATACAACCAGTGAAGCACTATGAATGAGATGTTCTTAAGGATAGGAGGGGGAAGGTCATTGGCATAATAATTTAAAGCAGAAAGAAATAAAAAGTCGGTACATTTTAAGAAGAACAAAGGAAAATCTCTTCAAATTATTACGTAATATTTTTTTTTCTGATTGCCTTTTTGACACATATTTTCAGGAATTTGAGAACATGATCGATCCATTGATGAATTTGTTCTATGACTTCATGAAACTTTACCATTTTTTTGAGTTTTTGGTTCTTACCAAGTTTCTATTTTGAGATTTTTAAACCAATTATCTTGTCTTTTGACTAATATATATTCAAAATTTCAAGACTACAAATATATGTTTCAGACTTACCAATATGCCCAGGTCAAAATACATACTTTTAATATTTTCCATTTTCTTGAATTGAAATTGATGTATAAAACTGAAAGTGTTTAAAAATTTTAGAACTTTAAACAAATCCAAATAACAAAATGAAATATTATGGGTAAGATTATGTTTACAATACATTTAGAAAAAGTTACAAAGTAGACTTTCAGGATGTTGGAGAGAAATTTGAAAATTCATAAGGTGCAATTAAGTTCTTGAATTTGAAAATTTCAAGTTCAGCTTGAAATATGAATATTTTAAAATGTTTTGTGAAAAATGAGGTAAAAATAATATTTATAATTAATATAGAATTTTATTGTTATCATTTCATTCATGAATACTCATAAACTTACAGAAATATGATTAACAGATGGATAAAAATAAAACTTAAATGAGCAATAGTGAAACCTCAATATGAACCATTAGGGTCCGATTCTAATATAGTTAATAAAATAATATATTAATAAACAGAGTCCAACATAATAATATGTAAATAAAACGTAAATGTCTTTATGGCAAATGTACACAATTCCAGAATAGCGTAAACGTATTCAGGCATATTATGTAGCCCCTTGGTAGGGCAGGCAGCTTTGTACATGAACAGTGGATGCCAACCCTTAACTGCACTTAGATTCGATGCGATGTGATGTGATATTTTATTTTCAACAGACAAGAAATATACAAAATAATAATTGTCACATCGTATTATTGCCAGGTTACATCATTAGTAATATCAAAAATAAAACAAAATTCTCTGCAACTAACACGCACTCCATTCAACGTCAGCATTGTCAACATTAACATAACGTTATCAAGTCAGCACCACAACGTTAGGTTACGTTATTTCGGATTAAAATATGGCTGTTGAGTGTGTGGAGGACCGGGTCCTGGTCCCATCGCTTGACCTCCCATACTACGGGTACTTGTTGCATATAATTGTTGTTGAAAATTATGAAACTGCTGTGCGTAGTTTGGATCCGCTGTTGTGGGCCCGACAAATGGAGAATTTTTAAAGCTATTACTTTGACCCATGGAGGGTGGCAAGGGTTGGCTTGCATCTGGAGCTCCCATACCCATAGGGCTACCTTTCGGTCCGCTTACGAACATTTGGGCATTAGGATTGGGCATGTTAGGAGGACCTGGATTGAACATTCCATCACCACCAGGTCCCCCATTGTTTGGAGGTCCGTTAAAACCCATCTGTTGCATTCTAAGCATGCCAGGTGGGGGTCTCATCGGTCTAATCATAGGCATCATTCCGCCGGGTATCCCCATATTTGGTGCCATCATAGGTCCTGCGCCGTTCCCCATTGGACCTCCCATCATTGGTCCTACACCCATAGGCCCATCCTGCATTGGAGGTCCATCCATATGACCCAGGTGACCAGGCATTGGACCTCCAGGTCCAGACATAGGCCCGCTATTAGGTCCACAATTGGGGAAGTACTGCAAGTTTTGTGTGGGCATTTTGTTATCCATATTTGATAAAGGATTTGCAAATCTTTGCAAAAAGTCAAGACTAGGAGGGCCTCTGGGACCCGGAGCATTACCCACTTGTGATTTCGCAGGCATATACTGTATTGTATTAGGGGCGTTTGGTTTCACTTGAACATTAGCCCCGTTGTATGGATTCGGGCCTGGTGGCCTGCCCATCATTCTAGGCATGGGCATATGGTTTGGGAAGGCACCTTGCAATTTAGGAGATAGAGAGCGGATAGGCCCTCCCATCGGCGAATTCGGGTGAAAACCATGTGGAGGTCCTTGCATGGGTATTCCCATCATATTTCCAGCTCCCTGATCCATATCATTCAAACCATGGCACGGACCCATATCCATCATGTGCATCGACGGCGAACCAAAATTCATCATCCCAGGACCTTGATTACCTTGCCCATTCAACGAACTCGCTACACTATTAGTTAACTGTTGGCTCATTTGTGCTAAAGAAGATATAGGATCAAAATGCGATACTTTCGGATTGCCCGACATTGTACTTGTACAATTTGGGTTTAAAGGTACATTATCACCTCTCGCACAACCGTAATTTGGCAGATCTAACGGGCTTGGTTTACCAGATGGCGACACATTCACAAAAGTTCCCATTTTAGTACCTGGAGACGCACTTGGACCTGGAAATCTGGGCACATCCATCATGTGTGGACTTGGAGATGGAAACATTTCCGTTTTGATCGGATCTGTTAATGGACCAGATGTCTGTGGGCTTAAGCCTGGACCAGGAACTGGACCAGAACCACTTAGTCTGTTAGGTTTATCTGCAAAATATAACACACACCCAAATTAACACAAAATATCTTTAGAAAAAAAAAAAAGAATGTAAATGTCCATGACCGACTGTTTGCATTTAATTAGATAATCAATCACAACATATAAAACAACTGCTCTAAATAACTTAAATGTTGAAACAAGACACATAATATTATTAGATGGTTGCCAATTTTTTTGGAACAATTTAGAGAATTTTCTTGAACTCCTCTATTTTGATATTCTGCCACTGATTAAAAAAATTTAAAAAGTTCTTTTATCAGAAAATTATGGAACAACAGCGAAATACACCATATGAATAGAAAGGTTAGTATTAGAACTTACAAAAACCTCAAACCTTGTATAATTAATGGATATTTTATGATGTAAATTATACTCATCAATTTGCTTTTCATTATTAGCCATTATCAAATGTAGATATCATTGGAGGTATTTTGGATGCGCCTTTAGGAGAGAAAAAAAAGATTATTTTACCTGGAGCTGTAGGAGTATGTGGACTTGGTATTTGAAATCTACAACCTTCCGATGGTGTACCTGGAAATCTAGGCCCTACATCCATAGACGTTGGCGTGTTTGGCCCAGAAACTCTTGAATGTGACATATCAGAATTTCCAGGAAATCCACTGTCCATCGTCGTAGGGAGTATACTAAAAAAATAATTTAGTTGCATTCATGTTACCATTTAGTTTCATAAAATTATGTAAGTATTTGTTATGCGAAAAGTTTTAATTTCTTAACAATTGAATAAATTTTAACTGGTGCATGAAAGATAAGCACTGAACCCAGAAAGTGTAATGAGTTTAATACGATAATTCAAGGAAAGTTTTGTAATTTATTTGTTAAAAATAAAAATGATAAAAATAGGAATATTAGATATAAACAATATTCATAAAATAAAGAAAGAAAATATAAAGTGCCAGTTTTAGAATCATTTTTTGGATAATAATCAAATTTATTTTTGATATTTCAAAACAAAATTTGCCAATTATTTTTGCTTTTTGTTTGGTAAATCAAAATTTCTACTTACGGAGGTGAAATCATATTGCCATCTTTGTTCAGGCTAGTATTAGGTTGTTTTTGTATAATTAATTCCTGCCCTTCAAAGGTATTAAGGTATTGTATTTGTTGCGGAGATGGCACAGGCATCAGATTGGGTTCTTTCGTAGCCGAAGGGGCTCCGCTAGTAGGAACTGCTGAATTTGTATTCATCAATTGCTTTTGTTGTGCTATTGACTGCAATGTTCTACCAAATAGACCATCCGCTATAACAAAAAAAAAAAACAAAACCTTCTTATACCATTGCACTACATTTTTAATTACAAAACATACGACTTTTTTTACAAAGCTTTTATAATTTTTGCATTAAATACATTTTTTACAAGATTAAAAAACACGAGTTAGGAAGCCAATAAAAAGAAAGTTCAAAAGTACATATACATATTTAAAAGAAACTTTTGATTGAAAATAAAAAACAACATAATTAATCAAAATTATGTAGAATAGAGTAAACACAGGAGAAAAATATTTAAAAAAAAACATTTGCAAAGCGGTACCAAAATTTTAGCCAAGATTTTGTAGAAGATTAAATAACATTTAACAAAAAACAACTGCTAAATAAAATATAACATTTTTATGACTAAATTTTGCTTGTAATATTATTTTTGGTACTTAGTAATTCTTGGTTTAATTTCCAAAAACTTATGTTTTTCCCCAGTTTTTGATCAGTTTGAATTTTGCTGTAAAATAAACTTGCATTTAGTCAGTTTCAAACTTATTAATCCGAAATTAACAATATATTGCAAAAATCTAATTGGTAACAGCAAATAAAAGTATTTTGGAAATATTTATTTTTAGAATCTGTTTAGATTTTGAGTGCTTAAATGCTAAAATCGGTTGAAATACATGAATTAATAAAAAACAGATGTAATTGAAAACTTTAAATATACTAAAAATTAATCGATTTCAGTAGTCTGAAGAGAGAAGTAAACTTACCGGTACTTTGATGGGTTGTTGGTGGTTCCGAACTAGTGGTATTGACACTTGGTGAGAGATGAGAAGACACAGGTGTTCCTGGATTACTATGATTATGACGCGATGGTGAATCTTGTGATGTGGGGCTCTGGCCGGTGCTCATATGTCTTGTCAATCCGAAAGGCCTATTCGAATCAGCGGGTGAATTTAATGCAGATGAAGCTCTAGGAGAAGGTAATGACAAATTTGATGTGGGGTTATTGGGCGATGCAGGACTGGGACTTTGTAAAGCGATAGGTACACTTGCAGATCTTGGTGTTTGATGATAAGGTGGAGGAGGTCCTTGCAAGCGAGGACCTGGGGGTGGACCTCCTCTGGGTAAGGGTTTTCCTTTGTTATCGAAGTACTGCGGTTGTAATTTTTGCCATTCCATCGATGAATGCATCATGGAATTTGGAGGTCCAGGGCCTGGTAAGGGGGGTTGTGCACCGGGGATTATACCTGAAGGTAAATCGATGGATTCACCTGGGGGTGGTCCGCCAGAATTTGGAGCTCCTGACGTCGGGACCGATGGATTATTCCCACCTTCCACCCCCTGATTCTCAGGAAAAAGCATCTGTTGCATTTTTCGTATGGTCGCTAGTTGTTCCTCACGATGCTGTCTTTGTTGCGGGGTAAGGTTTTCATCAGGCACTTTAACACCCTGCAACGAGGGTTGTACATTTCCCAGCGAAGGACTACACGCATCCATATCGGGAACATCGGGTAACCCATTACTGACACCTTCTAACCCTTCAAGTTGGTGATTACTTTTTTGATCCCACGGTAAATCCGTATCACCCAATCCCACCATATCATCTAAACCTTCTGGACTTAAGAAATTATCCAGAGTCGGTTGACTTTTTGTGCTTAATCCGGGGCTACGGTTACAACTTTTATTTTTCATCATACTGCTGAACCACTGGGTAGGATTTTGCCGATTAAACTGGGTTACTTTGAGAGGGTTTTTTTCGAGAAATTTTTTCGTCCCAGGTTGCGCACAATGATACGCAATCATTGACGGATAGCGGCCTTGCATAACTTCATCCGCACCTGCATTAGCCAGTAGTGTTGAAAACACAAAGATCTGACTTTGTTGTTGCATGTATTGTACTTCCATGCTACTGGGTTGTTTATTTATTACATTACTGGCCAACGGTTGGACCCCGTCCGGTGGTGGTACAGGCGCAGTACTAGGGAGATTTAATGAAAAGGCATCTGTTGATAAATCCGGATCGAGTTCTTCTTTCAGTGCGGTATTCGTAGTATCCGTGTTCGCAGGTGTTTCATCGTTATCTGGTTTTAAATCCGTACAGCCATGCAACGAACCGAGGTTTGTGGAGCCAATTACACCTCCATTTTTAGTGACCGGCCTACCGGGTTCCTTTTTAACATTGACATTACTACCTGTCGGGTCATCTTCTTTAACTCGTGCCTCAGAAGTAGGGGAATCCTTGTCGGAGCTGCCAGGCTCTTCCTTCACACTGTCTGCCCCCTTTTCGTGTTTCTCCTTGATCATTTTGAAATCAGTTATGACCCCCTCCACGGATTAAAATATTTAACATGACAAGAACACAAAACTCTTCAGAGTACTTCACTGGATCACTTCATAGTCTCAAATAAATGTAATAAAGTGGTGTAGTGTTTCTCATCACATATGTTCTAATGTTTTTATTTGCATTCCTGTACTTTTTATTTTCATCTTTGGGTTATAACCAAGAGACGCACTGAGGGTGTTCCAGTCCGTTTCACCATTGCACATTTGCACCCCGAGGAAGACCTTTCTGCTAAATACACAATTTCTACTCTCGCTTTGCCATTTTCATCGTTATAAACATTTAGAGCATAATAAAAAGTTTTAATAAAAATCTCACATCACAAAATGCCAAACTGTCCACACGCGTTGCTACCAACATTACAGGGAAAACACAAAAATTTCCTAAATGTCACTAGGAAGCCTTTGTTGCCAATCCTTGCACAAATTCTTTCTTCTTCTTATTTAAATTTATTGGCGCTGAATCATATTAATTCAATTTACCATTTTTATCTTCTTTAAAAAATATACAAATTTACCATAGCAATTACTAATCTCAACCATTAAATTAAACACTATCTCTTATTTTTACTTGAATTAAGCAAGCAAACACCTTTTACATTGAAAAGCAGAATTAATTCTTCTTTCTTCTGTTTTTTTAAAATACTCAACTGACTTATCTGCATAAATTCATTTTGTTAAAGATCAATACAAGTTGAATTAAATAAAATTGTAATTATCTAACTCTTGAATTGTAGTTTTTTTTATATTTTCTTCTGTCAAATTTCCTTCTTGCAATTTTCTTTGGTAGATTTTTCAAATCTACCATATTTCGAAGGAAAAATTATCATAATTTTAGAATGATTCAAAATTTTAGCTATGCATTTCAATGATACTAGAAGGAAGAAGATATTTATTATAATTTTAATTTTAAAGAACAAAGATTATAACAACTAGAACTATTTTGAACATAAGAATATGTATATTAAACACCAATATTTAAGGCTATGAGTGATATATTTTCATTTATATTGTTGACATTGCCTCTAAACATTTTCTTATCTCTTTTATTGTTTTTTTAGAGGTATACTTAGTGACTTTAAAAATTATTGTAAATGGATAAATATCTTCTACCTTAATTTAAAGTAGATTTAGCTGTAAACTAAATCCTATTAAACATGTTAGTTATTTTAGCTACAAAATGTTTTAAAAAATGGTTGTGATTTAATATTAATAAGTGGCCATAATTATGCTTGAGAGGACGTATGCCCAAAATATAGTTTGCCCAATCCGGCAACATGTTGCATCGGCCATATTGTTCACGTGATGTAAATTGTAATGGCCGAAGCATTTCAGATGTGTTTTTATTCAGGCCAAGAAATGCTATAAAAACATTTTTTTCAAAAATCGAAATAATTCCGGCGAATTAATTTGGGAATTATTTCACCGAAAATAATGGAAAACGTAAATTTTGCATTGGATTGACGACAGAGTCGCTAATTGTTCGAAGAGCGCGCGCTCATTGTTACTGCCTATAACCTCACTTTGTTTGAATGTTATTGTTTATATCATTTAAGTGTTTTGAATGTCTCTTATTCGGCTAGCATTCACAGAAAGTAGTGATGTTTATTCATTTATAACATGGGTGACGTTATTGCTGTGAATAATGATGGTAAGGATACACCTTCGCCCACTAAGGACAAATTATTTGATCCTTCTGTGGATATGCTCGTGAATGATTTCGATGACGAGCGAACACTTGAAGAAGAAGAAGCCTTAGCTGCCGGAGAATCTGAGGATCCAAACGCTGAACTTAATAGCCTTCAAAAAGTAAATGAAGTTTGGAGCTTTAGTCTATCTTGATTATTTTAAGCTTTAATATATCTTAATGTTTCTTTATATTTTAGGAAAGCAATATGCCCTTAGAAGAATTATTAGCCCTTTATGGTTATCATAATGAGAATCAAGAAAATGAAAGTCCTGTGGAGGATGATCAAGATCAATCCGAACCAATGGAAGAGCAAGAGAGTGAACCTGATCCACCTGAGCAACCTTCTAATTTACACGCTCTTTATGAACCTATACCAGATAATGAGCAAGATGCTTCAAGACTCTTACGCTGTAAGTACAACATTGGTTTGCATGATGGACTTTGCCTTGGAAAGGCGAACCTTGTATGAGATTAGCAGAGATATCTGAAATATTTCTATCTATGGCATTAGAAAACCTTTTTGGTGCAATGAGGATACCGTTTTAGAAAATGATATGCACCTCAAATAAGGTAATCACTTGCCTCGACTTCTCAGTAGTTTTTTTTTATGTCCACGATTTTTCATGTGATAAAACACACTGACGAGGATATAATTTTGAAAAAGTGCTGAAATGGTAGATATATGAGGAGTAACGTGAATGAAAATTTAAATGTCAAAAAGTACAAAAAGCGTACTTTGGTTGGAACTATGAGAATGATAGCATAAAATTAAAGATAATTATATAAATGAGTAACTAACTAAACAACTAATAGATGATACTAAGACGAATCATTCGAAATGATTCCAATCCATATTAGGGAAGTAAAACTTAAAATATTTCTTTATAACTACAGCGCCAGAAGAACGTTGACAGAGCAAAAAACTAATTCGTACTGAAATTTTCCTATTTATACAATCAATGTTTAATATAATGTATATTTTGAAGAAATAGAGGTCGACCTGTTATGAATTTTAAAATACTACCTCTAAAATTGCTTTTTTTCAAAGATAATTTCATTTAAAATATGACAAAAAGCCTTAATTCTTTTAGAAAAAAGTTATTAGAAAAGATAAGAAAAATTAAAAACTTAGAACAAAAGAAGAAGAGCGTCGGGAGTTTGATCCTTTCGTAAAAATTTTCATCTCGTACAAAATTTGAAGATAATGATAAAGAAAATTTAGAAGATGAAGTCAAATATATGAAACTCGAAAAAAAAGTTGTCCAGAAACAATTTTTAAAGTATGAAATATATAATTTTACATGGGAAAATAATGGAAAAATTGAGTCCATAAGAAGCATAAGGTTGTAACAGAAGAAAGAACTAAAATAGTAAAATGACATATAAATGCTACTACTAATATTAATTATAAATGCGGAAGGAAAAGGTATTCAAGAAGGAATCATGGAGAAGTATTTTGATATTGGAAATTGAAAGAACCAGCAAATTCCAAAGAAGTAATTAAAAATTAATATTGTTGTATATTTTGGAACCACTTTCTTTGCTTGTATGTTCTTCTGATTGTTCTTCATTAGCTATTGATCTTATTTCTTTGATGTAAAATTAGTTTTTGTTTTGATAACACAATATTTAAAATTATTAATTTCAATTAATTTTTATTTAAGCTGTGTCTCGTGTAAGTGAAGAAGAAGAAGAAGATTATGATTACAGTCCAGATGAAGATGAATGGAGAAAGGTTAATAAGGTTATTCACATTTTATCATTCATATTATTAAATAAATTACACTAATTCATAACTAACACCTTATTCTTAACTCATATTCCCAAAATTTTTAATCTTTTTTTTTATTATTTAGACAATAATGGTGGGGAGCGATTACCAAGCACAAATTCCCGAAGGTTTATGTCATTATGATGATGCTCTGCCATATGAAAATGAAGATAAATTATTATGGGATCCCACAGGATTGACCATCGATGTAATTGAGGAGTTTCTTAAGAAAGCAGCTAGTGTTAGTAAAGCTGTTGTACCAATGGGTCCTCAATTACGTGATGATGAGCAAGCATTGTTCTTGTTACAACAATGTGGCCATAATATAGATGAGGCCTTACGTCGTATTAGTATTAATGTTATTCCCAATTCAGATACAATGAGTTTGTGGTCAGAAGAAGAATGTCGAAATTTTGAGTCGGGAGTTCGATCTTTTGGCAAAAATTTTCACCTCATACAACAAAACAAAGTAAATATCTTGTTTTTATATTCAAATTGCATCCACAATAGTATGCTTAGCACAATATGCTTTAATCTTCTTTTATTATTCACCTAATGCTATTGAACCTGATATCATTGTTCTCGAGTTTAAAGATTTAATACTTACCACTTATGTAGATAAGTTCTATGATGGATGTTTAAGAAGCTAAAAATAGAATAAATTAAGTGGTCCAATCATTAGTCTATTTTAAAGATTGCACTATACAATTTCTTATTTTCCTAATGAAATTTTGCAACGATTTTTTTTCCTTCTGCTTTTATGATCACTGCAATTATGCTCTTTTTCTTTTAAATCAATCAAACTTTGAGCTAATAATTATTCAAAACTTTATTCTTTTTTGCTACCCTTTGCTAATAATTTTTAAAATTTTCAGCTATACCTAGATTCTGGGATAGAATTTCTAAAGCTTATTTTTATTTTCAAAGATATTTGGAAATCTTAGCTTAAAACAAACAAAAACTTTTTTTAATTTAATCTTTCAAATTTTTAAAGTTTTGCCAATAATCTTTTTCTTGTATGCTTTTTTAATAAGGGCTTGATTAATTTGGATTTTTAATGAGAAATTTTTTTTTTTAGGTGAGAACGCGATCTGTGGGAGAACTGGTACAATTTTATTACCTCTGGAAAAAATCGGAACGTCACGATATATTTGCAAATAAATCACGGCTGGAAAAGAAAAAATATACATTACATCCTGGTTTAACGGACTTTATGGACCGATTTTTAGAAGATCAAGATGGTCGAGATAGAAGCTCATCACCAAATGTACAGTTCAATTCAGGTGATAACAAAAAATCCGTTGTAGAAACCATTCAAAATCCAAAATCTATTTCAGAGGCATAGTTGTTATTATTTATTGTTAACCAAAATGATAAATATATATAAATATATATTTTTATATTTGCTATATAGAGGTCACACGCAGTATTTATATTTAGAGAATAATCCAGACTTCTATACAATTTTTCTTTGATTCTTTTTAATGAATATTAAGTACAGAGTAAGTGATATTTAGGAATTTGCATCATTTATATTTTTTACTTTCTTTTTCTTCTTAGGTTGTCAAAAAATAATGTACAAATTTCTTCATTGATCAAATTAAAATAATCTTGCCATAAAAAAAATTAATGGAATATTAACATAGAGTCCCAAACTTTCATTCCATTAAATAGATTAAGACACTTTTGAAAAATTTTGACCCACTTTAAAAATTATCTAAATTTGTGCTAATAAAATTTATTTTCTTCATATAAAATAAAATTGCATAGATATAGATAAGGTAATTAAAAGTTGGACAAAATGTTGTGCAAAAGTATATTGCCAAAACAATATTTTAAGTTTTCTAAAACATTAAGTACAACTTTATTGTATATAAGGTAATAATTTTGATTTGATCAAAATATGGAGTTCGTCTAGATATATTTTAGTTCCTCATATCTTTGATCTTTTTAAAAAAATTTTGGATTCCGTCCAAATTTTTAAAATGTCCTTATATTCCACTTTTTAATTAAATATTTGACAACCGAAGTAGGAAAAAATAAATAATAGAAATATTAGTATAAGAAACAATTAAGTTTAGTAAAGAATCGTTCGGTAAATCTGTGATGTTAGTGTTTCCTCAGAAATGTTTTAAGCTTAAGTTTTAGTTGCGGGTCAACTAATTTTTAATTACTTCCTAAATAACATTTACTCCATCATAATTGAAATATTTTCTTTACAACCTTTATACATTATTATTAATATATTTTTCTTTCTTTTTTTTATTAAAAGAACATAATTATTTAGATTTTGTATAATGTATTTGTGATTGTTTTATATATATATATTTTTTTTTTTTTTTTATTTAATAACGAAACATATTTTTGTGGAAAAATTAATTTGTAAATACCTGTAAATTAAATTGTATATTTTAATATTTGTCCCTCTACATTTATTTTATTTTTTGTGCATGACATATTTCTGTAGTTCTTTTAAAATAACTTGTAACCAGAGTGTCGAGTCTATCGAGTTATTTAGAATTGACTGCAGATGGCATTACATGCGCTTTAGTTCATGAAATTACAGAGCAATCTATTGTGTTGAAAAATTTTCTACATCTAAATGCAGATGTGAAGTCGTTATTGTGTTATTTACTTGAATTGATTTTAATTGTGTATGACATTCTGTACATGAATTGTAAAGAAGGCCTGTATTATAAATATAAGAAAATAAAAAATACGAGTTTTTTGAATCAAGATTCTTCTTTTATTTGTATAGACCGACGGATTAATAACTTAAAAGATATTTAGAGATTTAGATAAATTTCAATATTCTAATACTTACTGAAGAATGATTTTTTGGGGAGGAGGGGTTTGGTTTATAGCATTTTAAAATGAAAGCAATGAGAAAACCAATAAGTTCATGTATTTTATAAATTCGTGTAATTTTAAAAACCCATTTAAATAAATCGGATTAAATTTTTCCATGTATAAACAACGTATATAGAATAAATACATAGATGTAATGTATTTTTGCATAAAAAGTGAATAAAATTGGAAAAACTTTTTTGAACTAAAACAAGATTTTATTTATTATTCATCCTCTATTGTTAAGATGCTAATACTGATTAAAGTACAAAAATTCAAGAAAAATGTAACATTAGTATTTTTTTATTAATTTTTTTATCTTTTTTGGTTGTATAGAATGTAAAACTAGCAGAGTATTTAAACAACAATTATAATAACATGTAATAATAGTAATAATAAAAAATTTACGGATAGAACAGAGGAGATGAAATAAAGAGGTGTGTTGCACTATCAAAGTACTCTGTTAGTTGTAAGAGAGATTGAGTAAACCAGCACTGATCGGACCAAAGTCGCTTAAGGCGTAATTGACTCATCTCTTGTGATATGTGAAAAGGGTGATGTATTGATTTTGGATATCGGATCGGAAGGGTAGAATCGGGCAAGAAAAGACAGCCTGAAGAGCTATAACAAATGTTTATTAAATGAATGGGCTACAGCTATAACGATGAACCATACACACTCAGAGTTTGAACACACACACACACAGTCTGAGATCTGAATGTAGAATAATGCACGAAACCCTTGGCCTACCTAACATTCAAAGTTTAGAGAAAATACTTATGACAAAAAAATATCACCATTTACCCTGTGCAAGTCTCTGTTGTCGAAATGCAAGTGACCAACTGTACTCAAGCGGACAGACTTGCTAGGTACTAGCTGAACATATGGTACAGGTACACAACATGAATACACAGTGACGGAAACCAATCAGAAGCCGCCGAGGTACGGCGGGTAGCCAGGCGGATGCGCAGGCTGCGGATAGCTGTAGTATGGATAATTGGGGCTGGGCACATGCAAACCTGGAGCGTAACTCTGTGCGTACGGTAACTGTGGATATGCCAAAGGTACCGGTTCGTAAGGACTGCTCCAAGTTGGTGTGGGATAAATTGGGTAACCTGAACCTGACGAATAATTATATGGCACGGGACTAGCTCTGTTATAATTATTATATTGATTTGAGTACTGATCGGAAGTTTCACTGAGTGGTGTCTCTCCATCGGTTATGCTTGGAATTTGATCCACGAGCGATTCTAACCCAGAAAGACTTTTGGAAGCCATATCTTGTGGTTGTCGGGGTGACGTGTAGTGTTGCTGCGGTTGTTCCGCGGCAGGGTCCATTGTGTACGAGTGATATGGATAATGGGGTTGTTCACTGTTCGTTGAGGGTGCTGGACTGCTTAATCTACATTCAGCTTCTTCAGCCATGCTTGTCGGGGGTTCAAAATCCGGCGGCCCTAAACTAGGAGATGCTGGTGATCCCAACTGTTCCGAACTGATTGCAGCACTTATTTCCGAACTAAGATCTGAATGGGTGAAGGGTTGCGAATGAGGTCTAGGGGATTGACTAAACGGCGGCCTGGGACTCTGACTGTATTGCGGCCTCGGGGATTGGTTATATGTTTGTCTGGGACTTTGACTGTACTGGGGTCTAGGAGATTGGCCGTAGGTTTGAGGGTGCTGGGGAGGATATAAATTACTGGAGCTATTTGGGGGTGTCAAAGCTGGCCCCATTTGATAGAAACTATTAGGAGATTGAATCGGTGAAGGACTCGAGAAACATTTTGAGAGATTGGTCGATGTATTTGTATCTAATATAGACGGATCCACATCTTCCACTTTCACTTTTTTAGGCCGTCCTCGTTTTTTCTTTGGAAAATCACAGTTGTTATTTTGCACAGGGGGTTTCCTCACAACGGGCTTTGGCGGCTCCTCACCTTCTACTTTTATTTTTTTCGGGCGACCTCTTTTCTTTTTACATGGAACCACAGTACCATCTTCTTTCTTGATCACAGCATTGCTTATGTCAGTAAGCTCCGAAGAAAAAGGATCCGGCTTCGGTTCAGCTTCATAACATGACTTTACCCTGGGCTCACTAAATACCATTTCCGATTCATCTATTGAAGTTACAATACCATTCAAATAATCCCTAAATTTTTTTAACGCCGCATAAAAAGGAACCTTATCCGCAGCTCGAGGAAGCTGAGCACAACGCGCACTTGAAGATGGCATCACCCACATATACTGAAAAAAAAATTACCTCTATTACCCTACTTATCAAACTTTTACCCTAAAAAGAGACCATACTTTAATCACTTAAAAATTTTTAACTTGAGATTTATTAGTCTTAAAATTTCATTTTATTTCATAATAATGTGGTCGTTTTATATTTGCTCTCTCTTCATATGGTATTCTCAATAATCTCACTGCATATGAATATAGTTGAAATAAAGCGTCCACAATGAAATGCTATTCATTTACATAGAAAACTATCTACAACTTCTAATTTGGGACAAATAGGGATAGAAAAAGCGTTCTAAGGATTCAAACTTTCAACATATGGAATTACGAATGAATAGATAAAAGAGAGAAGAGATGTGAAGGAAAACCGTCAATTTGAACCAGTACCATATAAGGCAAGTTTACAGTTCAAGTTGTGGTTTTTACCAAGAAAATATAAAACATTCTTTTACTTTATTAGATTCTAACATAAAGGTACTGTAGTTTCAATCAGGTGTTGCACAATTTATTAAAAATATGATATAGTTTAGTTAATTACAAAATTTTCATAATTGAAAACTGCAGTTAAGTTTTCTTATCTGGTAGCATGCTTCTATGATTTACTTATTTTAAATAAATTAAAAAAGAACAATTTTAGTATGTGATAATGCAGCAAATTTTACTGTGATTTTAATGTTAAAATTACTTACCGTATTTGTGCCCTCGATTACATCTGGTTGCCTACCGAATTTGAAATCTTTCTTCCCAGAAAAAACTTCATAAATTAATTTTCCATTAAAAACAGCAATTTTAGGTCTAAATTTTCGTAATTTTTCTAAAAGTATTTGACTACCCTCCTTGATTTCTTTCCGTGTCAGATCCGCACTACCTTTAGTAGCACGTGACACCATGTTGGTAAAACCAATACCAACTTGCAACAACTTATAATCCTCATCTGCGGACATCTGTTGTTGTGTTAACCCTGAC
This sequence comes from Coproporus ventriculus, assembly GCA_027574865.2. Taxonomy (NCBI): domain Eukaryota; kingdom Metazoa; phylum Arthropoda; class Insecta; order Coleoptera; family Staphylinidae; genus Coproporus; species Coproporus ventriculus. The sequence continues at coordinate 20,537 of JAODAH020050682.1, read as the reverse complement.
AAATATAAACATTTCCAGAAATGGTTCCCCGGACCTGCATAATGGTGACCCTTGTAGGCCGCAAATAATCCTGGATTTATTCCAATCTATTAACAAAAATTGTTTAGTAGATTAAAATTTTTTTTTCAAACACAAATTTTTTACTTACTATGATTATATCTAAATTCGTAGTTAAGTGATCTGGAAGAGTTCGCTTTGAAACTTCTTCTTCGGGCATACCATTGAATCGGTCATGTTTCTTCCTTTCTTTGATAGGTCTAGGAATGCCGTTTATATCCGTACTGAATTCAGGCCTACAACATAATAAACTAAACATTAATATTTTTAGATAAAAACAATATTTTATATTAAAATTAAGAAGTTCAATGAAAATTAAAAAGTTTAGACAAAAATTAATTGGGATGGACGTTTATTAAATATTAATTAAAATTATTACCTACGAAATATTTTATAAATATCTAAAAGGAATTCAATAGATCTCCAGTATGTATAATTTGGAGGAGAAAGTTGGAAAAAGTAATGATTTAAAAAATGGACATCCTGCGATCTCATTATAAAAATTTTGATAATTTTTATTATTTAGCTATTTATAAATCAATTTTAATTCTATGTAAAATTTGGTGGAGATATAGCAACATTTTTTTGATTGCGAATTTTTTTTGTCAAAATTATTTAATTCGAGAATTTTTTTTCTTTATAAAATATCAAAATCAAATTGGATCAAGATAAAAAAATATTTGATATTTTTTCTTCTACAAAAGCATAAAACAAAATAAAATAGGAAAATCTGGTACATAATTTCATTATTTAAAACATCGACAGCCATTGATGTACGTAATTGAACGAAAATATCCATGTAAAATATGGAAAAGAAATAAATATTTTTAATTATTTTCATTTTGCCTTACTATTAAAAAAAAACTAGAAATGAAAGATGTGAGGTCTCGTTGTTCTCTTCGTGCCATTTTCTTTCTTTTGTTCCTGTTTACGCATATTACGACCTTATTAAATATGATGTTTAGAAAGCAAATGAAAACAATTTTATTCGTAAAATATTCTTAAAATATTTCCAACTGTATTAAACTAGTTTCTTTTGGTTTTAGACAAATAATTTGGTCATCTATGGTGGTACAACAAAAATCAATACAACCTCCCGAGCATTCTAGATTCGCATAACCAGGCAACCCCGCCGATAATTTCTCATTTAAAAAAAGCTTTTATATAAATTATAAAACACTATTCATTTATATTATTTAAAAAAATGTAAATCTAAATTAAAATACATAATTATACATATACAAAATAATTTAATATTCATGAAATATAAAATAATAGAATAAATAAATAAATTGTTTTGATTGGAAAATTTCTACTAAATTTAATATTTTCCGTATTTTTGTACGAAATCCAAGAATATGAGAAAAATCCGCTTTGTTCAATAAGTAGATATAAGAAAAACTTTGGACTTGAAAAGATCATTTTAAAAAATAAATAAATAAAGAGTCTTAAAGAGACGAAGAAATATTTTTAAAGGCTTAAAAGTTTTAAGCAAGATATGAAAAAATAATAGAAAAAAGTTTGAAAAGAACAAAGATCGGAAATTTATGAAAAAAATGAATAGTTAGTTAGTTCAGGTTTAACCTCTCCACTCCACTCTTCATTAATGTAATTTTCTACCCCAGTTGAAACAAGTTTGGATCGTTATAAATGTAGAAAGTTGAAATGATAGCAAAACTATATAAAACAAAAAGCCAAAGTTAAACTTTTAGAGGGAAAGTTTGTAATTTTGAAAGTTTGTAGTTTGTAGGTTTTGCTGTTTTTAATTTCATTGACCTTGCGCTTTTTCTATTTTAATTAAATTAACAAATTTCACGAGTAGTTTCGTAAAACTTTGTTTGGTGAATTATTCAATTTGATAAGAAATCGTTAATACATAAAGAAAGATAATTTGGAATTCCAAAAGATAGTACGTTATTTCTACAAAAACTTTTTCAGAAGATTTTTCATTCTAAATAAAGAATATCTAAAGAAAATTTGTTTAATGATAAAATTTGATAGGAGAAAAGAGAAGAAAAACTTGTCGGATCCGTACAATTACTTTATAAATTCAGTTAAAATTATTTAATTAATGCATTTCCAAGATTAAAGGGAAATTCGCGTTGGGTTGAGGGAGATTATAAAATGATTACAACGACTCAATTAAATTAATAGAAATGAACATTGATGGCCTTTCCAATTTCCACGGACACATTTAAATGTTTGTACATGGTGCAATATTGAATTCAAGGAAGCATGATTGACCAAGGTGGAATCTAAATTTAGGAATATATTTTAGGCGAGTACCTACTGTTTAAAATGTTATAAACTTCATAGAAAATAAAAAAAAAGAAACTTAATTCACAGTTAAAAAGGTGGAAATGTGAAAATGAAATTAAGTAATAAAAGCGAAATTTCCGGTCTTAAAAATAAAACAGAATAGAAATAGAATTTAAAATTGCAAGGAAATAAAAATAAAATCGGGGGATAATTTTTTTTTTTTTATAAAAATTCGGTGCGGTACGGAAACAATAATATTTAGATAATAAATTGAAATAACAACTCGTAAATAGTTTTATGGTTAATAAAATGATTACATCTGTAATTAAGTTGGTGTTTAATGTTTCCTTAATGGAGGCAATTCACATTGTGAATTATGTCGAGGGGTTAAATGATTATTTAGGCGCTTGCGAACCCCTCGCACATCAAACTTTTAAAATATTATAATCAAAACAAACAACGGTTTTTTTTCTTTTCAGCAAAACGAATCATTTTTACTTTCCGTACACTATTGTGTAAGGAAATTGTTGTAATCGTTATAAAAATCTTCGTCGAGATTTTTCACATTGAAACGGAATTTTAGGTTTATCATATTTCAAACAATTTTAAAAGAAATTTTATGTAGCAACTGCTTCTACAAATTAAACAAAATAATAACTAATAATGACACATGTACATTGGAGTATTGAATTTCTGCTATTCGAAGCTGCTTATCAGAACAGCTCTATGACAAAAAAAAACTATACGGTCACTTGCACTTAAAATTATAGAAGATCCATTGTAAAAATAAAAAAAAAGTTTAATGTTGTAGAACACAAAAATTTGAGCTTAATGTTACAAGGCTGCCAACATCTAGCAATAATCTTTAGTGTTTTATTGTATTAAAGCATATTCTTGTGGAAATTCATCACAAAATTTGAATTTCACGGAATATCTCGGGATATTTTTCATAACTTATTCCTGAAAATATAATCACCTTTTAATTAGAACGAAGTAAATGTCGGTTTTCACGATTAAGCTAGGTACATACGCTAAATCTTACTCTACAACATGCACGTTCGGAGTTATGAACGTCGAAGAAGTTTAAAATAATCTCTATGGTCAGCATAGTAATATTTATCAGTCGTTAAAGTTTAATTTGGACAATGGTTTATAAGACAGAATATTTATTTACATATTAATTTGGAATTACGTAGCTTGCAACCTGATGATTGGCGTAATTATCTCCAAATGGACTAATAAAATTACTGATTTTTACTTAAGTTTGTTACTCTAATAATTTCGAAAGAAGATACTATTACCACAACCCTACATGAATGATTAACTGCAACCTTTCCAGAGACTACTACTGGAAATGTCCGTAGCAAATCATAAATTCACTTACACGATAATTAAAAATCAAAGGTAATAACAAGTATAGTCCACACAAGAACGTGCGTTGAAACTCTAGCTGCGTGATATTGAGTAAGATTTAGCGTCTGTGGCCTGCTTAATTTTAAAATGAAAATAGAAAAATAATCTTTTATTTTATTACAATGTTACAACAGTTGATTTTTTTGAAATATGATCAGATCTATGCATTTTAATGTAAAAATTTCCTGCAGAATTCAAGTTTCTCAAAAAAATGGGCAAGAACGCCTCAAAATGCAAATTGCTCAATGTACTTTGCCAAAATTCTCGTTTTTTTTTAAATTTTCTATCGCGAGTTTTGCATCTATAAGAGCTTTCTGATTAACTGCTTTTTAAAATTCGGATAGTAAATTCGAATTCTGCAAAAAATTACCATCTTCCTTCTAAACTAAGGCTAAAAAAATGACAGATTACAGGATTTTGAAGGACAAAATTGATTTTTCCTTATTAGTTTTCAGGCGTTGGGATGCATTTCTTTGCAATTCTTAGGTCAGATTTGACTTTTACAAAAGTGATGGTATATTTTAAGAAAAACTTCGTGAAAATTTTCATCATTTCTCACTTTGGAAAAAAAGATTTCGTTTTTTCAGTTTTTCTATGACTCACTGCACCTGCTTTCTAAATCTTTTGCCACTTAAATTTTCTTAACATTATTTTCTCATCGATTGGAAACATTTTAGAGGGGAAGGGAACAAAACTTCCGACACTTTGAAAAATAACGGACATAATAAGAAAATTTAGAAAGAGACAGCTGATTCGCAATTAATTAAACGCCACATGAAAAAAATTCGTGTTAAAATTCGACTTCCAAATTTGATATTTTCACGATGATTTATGTGTGAGTATCAAAGGTATGTAGTTTGTAGATTACAAAACAAAGCTCATACTTCCGGTTTTGCCGGAAGTGGTATCAACTTTTTTTTATAGTACGGGGATTTTTTCAGTCATAGAAAATATTTTCTATTTCGAGCATAACGCTTCTAAAAAATAAAATTTATTACTTCAAGGTTTAAAAAAAATCCAAGCGACACAAAAACGAAGAAAACTACACACAAGTAAATGTAAAAAATAACAAACTCAAAAAAATAAATAATAAAGTATAATAACAATAGAAATACAAAAAATAAATATCATAACGAAAGATGGGATTTTTTTGTAGTTTTTTTGTTCTTTCTTAAAAACAAAACAACTAAAAAAACTTATGAACAAAACAAACAATAACACGAAAACATAAAAAATATTAAAACTAAAGTCCCTAGATAAATCTAATGACTTTAATTAAAACAAATGAAGTGTTTAACTAGTTGTATATATTAAGATCATAAGATTCTTTTAAAATAAAATGTAGTTTAATTAGTACATATTAAAATGTTAATAAAATAATAAATAAAAAATTAAATATGTTTATTAGAAAAAAAGTGTAAAGTTTAAAAATCTCCAAATCGTAATTAAGTTTTTGTATATGATATGAATTTTTTATTTAACAATACTTGTAATATCGATGTTGAACGAAAATTTGAAATTGCTTGGAATGTTTTTGATTTACATCGATGTGAAGTGAACTTTCAAATATCAATATGGATGACATAACACCCCTATCCATCAAGTTACAATACATGTCGACCTAAATATCTATGCTGAAAAAATAATATGCCTTCCACTAATAAATTATTTAGAAATATTTTATTCGGACTTTTTCCACCTTAAATATATTAAATGCAGTTTTATACAATATTTATTAGAAATATTTGCAATAAATAAGGAAATATGTAGGAAGAGATTCTTAAGAATTACAAATTTCTTAGAATTATTCTCATTTTAAAGGAGAATATTGTGAAGGATATGTATTTCCTTCTCCCACAGCTTAAATAGATATGAATAAATAAAAATTATATAATTTTTTTAAGACATAAAGAGAGAATCAAAGAAACAATAAAAATATAAAAAAGATAAGAAAAAAGAAAAATTAAACTTTACATTGCGATATTTCCCAATGAAGTGAGTAAAACAACGTTATTTTGTGTAAAAAAGTTGTATCAACCCAACTGTAATTCAATACCCAAAAAAAAATTATTTCTATTTGTTTTCCAAAGTAAAATTTATGAAGCAAAAAAAGATTCTGCATAAACAAGGACTTATAGAAACAGACACGAAGAAACTATTTATCCCCCCTTAATTTGCAACCATTTGCAATAATACATTAGTGCCAAATTCCAATCTGCCATTATCAATTTAATGAAAAATCTAAAATTTTCGATTTTCGTATCATTCCACCTCTTTCCAAAACATTCAATTCACCATCGCCACTTCCATCACATCACAATAAAAACTAAATGAACTGTCTTGGAAATTTTCAAAAATTTTAAAAATCGATGAAAATGAAGAAATTTCTAGTTTTCCATTTTTCAATCTTTTCCTAATACATTCAATCCACTATAAAATATCATTATATCATTCCATCTACCTTCATTTATTCATTATAAGGAAAATTAGAAAAAATTTCAAGATTTTTTTAAAATTGAACAAAACGACCAAATTTCTATTTTTCTATCATTTCATCTATTTCCAACGAATTAAATCTCCAATCACTCCACCTTCCCCCTACTTACTGTAAACCAAAAATTAAAAAAACATTTTCAAGAGTTTAAAATTGAACAAAAACGACCATTTCAAATTTGGTTGGGTACAGCTCTTCATTTATTGGGAAGCTTTTTTATTAAAAATGATCAACAATACAAACTTTAATGGTTTTAAGCAATTCAAATTGAATTTGTCAAAAATTTCTTAAAAATCTGTTTAGGAGAATTTGAAACTAGATTAATTTTTTTAAATATTTTATGCGGGACAATCTCAATGAATCCGTTGTTTAAATAATTTTCAAAAAAAAAAGTAATTTTTAGAACTGTATTCAACCGATTCTTGTAATGATCATATTGATGATGATGAATAAAAGGGAGCTCTCCTTTAAAAAAGAAAACGGTTAAATTATCATTATTATCTCTTCAATTTGTAGGTTAGAAAAAAATTAATGTCTCCGCTCCCTTTTCTGAATGCATGACATACATTTGTAAAATAAAATTGCATATGTACATAGATTCGAGTGCTTTACAAGATTCAAACAAAAAAAAATCATTCAAAGGTTTTGTTTCAATACAATTCGTACTCGATTAATTAAAGGGTAGGAAAGCACTTAACATTATGAATGTAAATAATGGCAGAGTGGGAGGGAGTGGGGTTGGTAGTACAGAAATAAATGAGATGAATAGGGGTGTGCGTAATCAGTGATTAAAGTAATTGGATAATTGTCCCCTCCATGATTGATGTTATTTTAATGCTGCCAATAAAAAGTATGAATGGAGGGGTGGCACGAGTACTACACATTTTTATTACGAAAGCATTTATATATTTTTTTATGTGAAATAGGGGCTGTAAAATAATCTGCTTTTTTTTATACGGGTTGATAATGTGAAAGAAAGGGAATGATAGTAGAGTTTTATAGTCTGCACCCCTCCAAGCAAACGCTGTATCTTATATTATGGTATAGCAACAGGTGAATTAATTTAAATATTTAATATAGGCCAGACCCCAGACAGTCAAGAGTTGTTCAAAAGTTTTGTTTTTGTTTGGTACATGCATATATACAAACGAAATTTTTAAGGGGGTGTGGAACGGGATAAGATTGTGTTACTACTTACTCTTCGGGTTTTATTTTCTTTTTCCTTCCCCTTTTTTTAGGCCCTGGGAGCATTTGATGTAAAGGTTGCGGGAGTGGATTCATACATTGCATTCCCTGCGGTTGTGGCGGTACTTGCAGCATTGGCATTGGATCGTCATCGATAAAACTATAAGGGTCTTCCATTTTTTCGCACTTAACATCATGATTCATGGCAGTGTTAGACAGCAACATGTCCGCACTAGTTTCATATCCGTCATCCTGGGGCTCCAGTTTCATGTTACTGCATTCGAGAATGAAATTCATGAGGGTCATGTAATCAGAATGAGAAAAGTGTGACATGCAGTGAGTCTCAAGGACTAAAAGGGATGCACTGCAAAACGTTTCGAAATGACCGGAATGGAAGGTGAACGAGTATTACAAGATGAAATGAACACGCGCGTATTTTGAAAATGCCCCCGCAACAATAAATTCGAATTCTTTTGTTTTCGTAATGCATCAGTTTGTAGGTTAAAGCGGGAAATTTAAATTTAAAAATTTCCTGCTGGGCGGATTATTTCAGGGCAAACCGGTGGGCGTTTTGAAATGTTTAAATTTAGATTACTTTTTTTTTTTAGGTGAGTTGAACTATTTGAAATAATACGCGCGCACACATACCGCGAATCCTGGAAAGCGAATAATTCACGCATCCTGCAATCCATTTTATAAACAAAAGCGTTTGATGTTTTACAAATAAAATTGTTATTGGAGGTGGTCGGATAGTTTAGCCCCTCATTCCTAGAAAAATAATCGATGAGCACAAAATTTTAGGGCGTATGTGTGGGAATGCACACACCATGAAAGACTGGAGGTTAACAGCAGGAATCGTTACAGCAGGATCTTCATGGGATGTGGGCGAAGCAGATTTGGCACGAGAAGCCTTGAAAAAATGGTTTTAGTTTTCGTTTGGCTTAGCGGGAAATTCGAAGCGAAATCAATGTCTCTGCTTCTTCCGGAGTTTTGCAGGAACGTAGCAAACAAAGAATAGGCCATTACACACCGAAAATGCAACCTTCCCCTCTAGATTTGTTTACTGTCTTCAATTATCTCAACAAATATTTGAAGCAAATATCGCGCGAACGCGATAAAGAGGTTGATATGCAAAATATGATACTGTAGGTAAATAATGCAATGTTTACATTTTAATGAGGAGATGCGCGCGTGATGAAGAAAATCATTCTGGAGGAGGCGGTGGGGATTTTTTTTTCTGGTAAAATTTCTGGCACGGGGAAGTTTTTGAGTACTTACAGTTTATATTTGTTAGGGAAGGTAACTGGGTGATTGTAGGTTTCGTAGGCCGTCGGTCCGGGCCCCAATGCTTGGAGAGCGGATTCTGGAGGTCCTAAGCCGCCTCCGCCACCGCCCGTTTCCATTCCCGCTCCCAGCAGAGAAGTAGACTCTCGGAACAGAGTGGCCACCTGCATCGGGGATGGAGATATGAAACGGTCTCGGCGATATCGGCGGTGTCCGCGTTCGCGCCGCCACTGACCGCCTCCGAGCTCTATAAGCTCGGAATAAAACACTACACGCACTTTACATGTAGAACCGTATAAACCGCACTAGCAACATATAAAAACCCAACAACAACCTCACCCTTTAAAAATAGTCCCAACTCTGTGATTGGTTCAACGAACGTTTCGGAAAAATCAATAGAATGTTATCGGCCTGTATTTTTGTGAAAGCTCGCCTCCAGTGTTCATTGTCGGTGTCTCCGTCGGCGTCGCTCTTTTACTCGACGCTCGACTTTCCTGCTTTTTACGCTGGCGCATTCTATTCAAAAAGTTTCGGACTTGAAAAATCATGCGCATCCCCGGTCGTTATACTGCGAGCCCTCTATTTTCCTGCCGACCATTCATTCCGACGCTCTACAGATGGCGCCAACTCTCCCGCGCTTTCCTGCTATTCCTGCCGTACAACCCACCGCAACGTTGCCAGTTCGATACTATTTTCGGTTAGCAAACGATCTATTAACTATCTACAAAAAAGGAAAGTTCACAATTTCACAGACGGCAATTACAAAACCTTCTTAAATTCTTTAAAAGAGTAAACAATAAAATACATACATATTCAACACGTTACTTCTTTTAAATAATCTCTAATTCTTAAAAATAATTTCTTCTCTCGTCCATATTTATATCGTTTTTGAAGAAGTAATTTCTTTCAATTTTTCTTCTTGAGAAATAAAAATATCTGCAATCTTCTTTAAGTTTAGCACAATAAGAATTAAAAAATCAAAATGCAAATAGTTATGTCTTTAAGAATCACAGATGATTTTCAAAATCAAAACTCTGATGATATAATAAATATAAATTAAATAATTACTTACCATTTCCCTGTTGTTTGTTTTTCTAGTACATTTTGATCAAATTTTTCCTTTGTTCCAAAAATTCGTGATGTCACTTATTCTCCAGTAATGTTTTACTATATTTGCAAATAATTTTTTTTCCGGTAATGGAGAGTTGTGTTGTTAAAAAAAGAAAAAGTATTACGAACGATCTCATGTGTTATTCGTAATTACTTCCTAGAATTAATGATTTAATTGATACTTGTAAACCCTTCTGCATAAATGAGTAATGCGGTTTTGAAAAACTGATTCGCTGTAGGGGCCTGCAATTAGATTTATTTTAAATTGATTTTTCGTATATAGCCTGAAGGAAAACAAGAGCTGCTATTGTTTCGAACTGGAAAATGAACATACAACACTGGAAAATAGGACATGTACTCCACTTCGTGCAGTGTATGCGCGGCTTTCAAATGGATTTTTCCCTAATGTCCTATCGACCGCAGCAACAAGACATGCTTTAACATGTAAACCATTTAGGGGAAACATGAAAGCTTATAGGTGTCTCAGATTTTTATGCCAAAAAATAATATCGAAAATTTTGGTTATATAACAAAATTTTCAAATTGTAATAAGAATTATACGAAAAATATTGATCGAAGAAGTTTCCAACTGGGAATGATAGAGGATTGTCAAATACAATTTTAGAAAATCCAAATAAAACTTATCAAAAAATTAAATTTTTTTATTATCCTGACCACTACAACTTTAAATTTCATCATAGGCCTGGAGGACACAAAACAAATTAAGATTGAATGTTTAAATGTTGCCAAATTATTAATAACTCATGCAATATTTTTGATTTATGAAGACAGGTCAAAAATTATGACTAAAAAACAAGAGACCGAAATGCCAATTCATAGTCTTATCAAACACAAAAAATGTAAGGCAATGAGATAACATATCGCACAAAACAGATATATCGTTCCATTTAGTTCTAAGAAAAAAAAAAAAAAAAATATAATCTCCTGCGTTTCAAATGGAAAATGTTCGTTGTAATTTACATGTGCTCAAGACATAAAAGCAAAAAGAAATGCGTACCGTTTGTTATAGCATTGCAAATATTCAACACAAATATGCGATAACACCTGAGATAACAAAGTAACTAGGTTAAGTGTAATGTAGTATTGCGTATACATGTAATAAGTGGAAAAAGTGGAAACCTGCAAATCCACCAACATACGCAATCGGTACTTGTATGAGTAAACAATTCGATAAGAAAAAAATTATCAGTTTTTACCGTGCAGTAACGCTATAAATAGAAATGTCGCCGATTCGCGTATACAATTCCTTGATATTTTACAGAAATAAACTCAATTATAAAAAGTGAATCAACAAGCAACAAATTATCGGCTTTCATTCGTTTATTATTTTTATAGAAAAACGAATTAGCAATTTGCGCCGTTGTTCTTTTAGTTTATTTTCTAGTGATTTCTCCAATTTATCAAAATAATTCGAAGATTCTTCCAAGTTCAAGTATACAGAAACAATTTCAAAAAATTTGTATGATCAAAACGGGAAGATTAATGTACTAGAAACACTTAGTAAATGCTAAAAATGCTTCCAAGAAGTTTTTTGACATGTAGTGGAATTTTTTGAAAATTAAAATTAATTTTGACGTTAGTTCTTTTCTTCCCCATGGAAGAAAATGAGTGAAAAAACGTATCAGGGTACATAATATATCGCAAATTTTCCGAGGAATTAAAATCTGGCCTCAAATGCGCGCAAATCTTGAAAAGCTTTGGCTAGTCATTGGAATAATATTCGAGTATATCACAATAGTGTCCGAAACACCTAAAAAAAGCCAAAATTTCACTACGCTTGGAATGGATTATTAAAGTACAAGGTTTTAACTATCTTCCTCGAAAATTTGAGCCAAATCGACATAGGCATTTTTGAGTTATAAATTTTTGAAAAAAGGGAACGTTTTTCGGTTTTTCTGCACATGCGACAATAGATAATGCAAAAATTTGAGTGACATCGGATTCCTTGGAAAATTTCACATGGATTATGTGGTTTCAAAAATTTCTTTAATAAGAACACGTGCTTTTAAAGAAAGAAAAGTGTTCTTTAACTTTCAATTAAAAAACATCGCAGACTTTAGTAAAGTCTCTTGTGGATATTTTTGTAGATAATGACTTCATATTTTCAGTAATTCAATATTTGGAATGTCCATACCAAATTTGAGCCAAATCGAAGATCTAGGACCGCCAATAGTTCTAATTTTGACGTGGAATGACCCATTCTTTTAAAGGCAATTTTAGTTTTTCTTTTGCCAAAAATTTTATTAATAAAAAATTTTAAAATTTCGAACTACAAAGCATGCCAAAAATTGTATTTAAAATAATGAAATTGTGAACGATGTGTCCATCTATTGGGAGTAGCTACAAGTATAATAGTGATTATTTGAATTTTATATATGTCTACGTTCAGATATATTTTAATTATTTTTTATTATAATATTGCTTATTAGGTATTTTCTTAAAGTTGCGATAAATATTAACAAAACGAATTTATTAAAAAGATAAGAGCTAAGAGAGAGTTTTATGTTGGTAGCAGTTTTAAAAATTCTTATTTTTTTTATTCAATGTTGGTTATTTGTAAGACGGGTTGCCAACCATAGAAAATTGAAAGAAAGAAAGAAAGAGGTATAGTGGTATTGCGATAGAAGATCGGCTGTTCTCCATTGTTAATATTTTGATGTCAATATTGTTAAAAGTGCATTGTAAGTAGGAGCGAAAATTCGTCCAAAATACCTCAGAAATATAATAAATGTGTAAGGGGTTGAAAAAGACATAACCATACATGAATACTACGCCGCAGATATGTTTGTGTGATACGAATGTGGCTGTTAGCATGTTAAATTATGATTTAAATGCGTGACGACCATTCTATCATCTACATTATGGGTAACTGCTTAAAAAGAGCAACGACAGATGATATTTCGTTATTACGGGGTAGTGACAGCGTCCGAGAAACGTCATCTGATCAGCTGGGACCTTCACCCTACCAGGTAATTTCCTTCCAACCTTACAACCTTGGTTCATTGTGCCTTGGAAACATTTTACAACCAGGAAACCTTTCAAAATCAAATTCAATTTAATTACTTGACCTTCATATGTTACCATTACGAAAAACAACAACAAATTCCTAATTACGCCAGATAAGAACGGAACAATATTTCAATCAGAAAATATTTTAAACCACGAACAAAGAGAATTATCTATCTTCATGTATTTATAACCTCATTGAACCACAAACAATAACAATCATTTTATCATCGAGTTATTGCAATTTAATCCCCGCATTTATTTCTATTTAAAAACTCCTTTCCTTTCCACTTTACCATTTTTTCACACCGTACTGTGGAAATTTTAATTAGGTGATAATCAATTCAAGGCTGGATTCTATTTTATCTTAAATTTAAATATTTAATTATAACTTTAACAGTATGTAAATATAGATTAGTAATCTCCCCCTTCCCCGTTACATTCTGTTTAGTCACATGGGAATATTTCCCTTGCACTTATTATTTTCCTGTAATCGAATATACACTTCATATCTGCCAATCTTTATCAGATAAGATCAGTTTGATTAATTATTCGACCGGTGAATGAATTATTCAAGAGAATTAAGAACACTAAAATCAATGTTAGGAGATCCATCACATTTTCCTCCAACTTTTATGTAAATTATTCCATTTTACTTATTCCCTATCAGTTTCTTTTTGTTTCTTAATCCATAGAACTAAATTGTTTTCTTTTAAACTTAATCACTTTGTTTACTTCCAAACAAGTTGCAGTGGTTATTTGCTAATATTTTATGACTCTAATAAACTTTTTCCATAAGGAAAACAAATTATTTTCAAGATAAACTAACTTGTTAGTTTGTGTATAAACTAATTATCAAGTTAATTCCACTATTTCAAGTAACGATTTTCTTTTATTGTTTGATATTCGCAATTTCATTTTGTTTAAATCTTCTACTTTTATATTAATTATTAAAATTCATGAAAACTTTCAAGTTTGTTTGGCTAAATTACGAAAGATGCAATTAAGCATTGATTAATTTAAGTGTCTCAAACATGCAAAAAATTTAGAAAAAGTTTGAAAGAATTCAAAAATGTAATAATTTAAATTGTAAGAAAAGAAAGAAAAAATTCATTACTGAAATAATTCCAATTTGAATTTTTTTTTCCAATTGGATTTATCAACAACGTACAGTAATTAGCATTTAAATTAAATAATCAAATAAATATTAATTGAATGCATGTTAGAATTAAAGTGCAGAATAATTTGCTAGATGAATTTGAATAATTCTAAATGCATTTTTTTTATTTTAATTTTCTTCATTTAAAGTGAGAATGCAATATATGTGAAGGCATGCCATCTGTTTCTATTTTCAGACTATTACTTGGCTCCATTCCATGTAGTACTTGTTCTTTCAACTTGAAACAAAATTTACAATTGATGAGATCGCTATGTGCAATTTTTTCGCACCACATTATAGAATTAAAGGTTGTACAATTCATTCATATGTGATATTAAAAAAAAAAGTGCGTTAGGTCAGGATAGATGCCAGGATTATTGTTTTTATTACTTTCTTCTATATATGAAATAAAACTCAAATGCTTGGTAAATATTTAAAGAAAAGGTAATATTTTGGGCCAAAGTAAATTTTTTTTTTAATTTTATTAATTTAAAAGTTGCCAAATTTAAATTTAATTTATTTTTAAGAAAGTGCTAATTTTCTTACACCGAAGTTTAAAAGTAATTTTAATGGTTTATTTGAGTTCTTTATCTGGTAATCAGGCAGAAGATTGGTTCGATACAACTCCCTATAGTTTTCTGTCCTTTCATTTTCCCATAATTATCCAATCTCGTGATTATTTATCTTTGCAATACAAAAAAATTTAGAATTTACATGAATAACTTGAGTTGTTATTTGTTTATATCAAATATTAAGGTTGGATGAACCAAATGTTTTTTATAGTTTTTATGAATGAGTTTATGTGGAGTATTTAATAATGTGTTTTATATTGCAGGAGACATTGCCGATTCAAGCAGCGTCACCTGTGTACCATCCATCGCCGAGCGTGACACGTTCTGTAGGACAGTTAACGGAAGAAGAGCAAGTAAAAATAGCTAAACGTATTGGATTAATTCAACATTTACCAACAGGAACTTATGATGGATGCAAAAAGGCTAGAGAATGTGTAATTTGTATGGGCGAATTTATAGTAGGTGATAAGGTCCGTTATCTGCCTTGTATGCATACCTATCATATGGGTTGTATCGATGATTGGTTGATGCGAAGTCTTACTTGTCCGAGCTGCATGGAACCTGTTGATGCTGCTCTATTAACCAGTTATGAGACCAACTGATGGCCAGTGCCTTGCAACTGATAGTGAAACTCTGTGATCTGAACTGTCTATCTATGGGCGTGAATGTACTATCTCATCCATTGTTAAGGATTCTATCGCTGAAAGATCCTACATTTTGTTGAGGATTTTTTTTTATCTCTTTTGCAAAGGGATCTTTATCTGTGGGAATGATAGTCGTGTGGCTGTGAACCTGCTCTTTGTTGGGTATACCAAATAAAAACGTCCTGTAACATCACATTTATAACTATGGTAACCCTCCTCAGGGCCGGCTGGATTTGTATAGTTCATACTTCAAACTAGTTAGATATCTCTGTTTTATATAAGAAATATTAGTCATAATCCCTAGCTTTTTTAAGTTAAGGCACTCTTGCACCAAAATTTATCAATTTAAGGAAAAAATATTAAATAAAAAAAAAAAATGGAAGAGGGAATCATCTAGTAATCACCACCAATATTCAAGAAAAGATTGTCATAACTTAAAAAATGTATAACATGAAATAAGCAGGGAACGTCCACTTGATATTTTAGTTAAGAACTTTTCTTTAGAAGTGTCCTTGTTTATTTTTCAAGCCAAAACACACTAATCGCATTTCATTTGGAAAAAAACGGCTCGTCTTTACATGAGCATTGATTATGTAAAAACGAACCTTAATTTTTTCATTAAAAGCTTCAATAACCATACAAAAGATTTATTTATATAAAAATATCTCCAGTTTTATATTGTTGTTTATTTAATAATCCCCCCCACCCCCAACATGCTTTGTAATCTCTCTTTTTTTTTCATTTATATTTGTAAGTAAAAACGAATATGCCTATAAAATGCAAATGCTTCATTTTACATAAAAAGAATACATGTTTTTGTACTACGAATTAATTAAGAAATACATTAGTAATGAAAGTAATAAATAATGATAACGATAATATTAAAGAAAAAACAAAAATTAATAAATAAAAAAACAAGAATAATGATACTATTTAAAGAAACAAGCAGAAATATCTTAAGTTTTATGTGCTAATAACTTAATCTAATTTCAAAGTATGGTGGTATGTTTAATGTACTATATTTCAAAATATTTTAATTTTATTAGTAGGAACAAAAAAAAATCAATGTGTTTATATTAGTTATTTTACTTCTGAATATTTTATGATTATATTAATGAATAAATAAAAAAGTCATACAACATATAGTTTCGTTTGATTATTTTGTGTTTTATCTTACAGATGTGTTTCGTGTTTGAGAACCTGTCCTGGAAATTTGTCGGATACTGCTGCTTACTCTTGCATTTCGTCTGGTACTGTCTGAGGTACAGAATAATACTGATTGGAAACTTTGTCTAAAACTTTTTGACATAAATCCGTATATCACTGGATTGATACAACTGAAATAAAAAAAATAAAAATAAATAAATTTCCTTTATTCAAATTAGAATTACCTTAAACATTTTTGAATCATGCTATGAAAAAGAGACATAATGAAAGATTACATATAAGATTGTATTCATTTTGCAAATGATTTTGGAGAACGAACAGTTTAAAAACAGACCTAGGTTGAATTATTTGAAGTGAAATTGAATAATTTGTTAAGCTGAGCTTTTTAAGCATCCAAAAATAACGGTAAAAATGAGGTAAAAAAGCTTTTTTTAACAAACTTTTGTACAGCGTAACAAAATAAATTAAGTCTAGTTTTTCTACTTTCCATAAAATATTGAAATCTGGAAACATTTTCAAAAGAAAACATCTTACCTATTAAAATACGCCATAAGATGAAAAAGTGTAGCCAAATGTTTCCAAAGCCCCATTCTTATTTTAGGCAAAACTCTATATGCTGTCAAGACATTATCTATTAACAAAGGTGCCCAACAAATAGCAAAGAGCACTACTACAGCAACAAGCATGCAAATCACTTGTTTGACCGTCTTTGTATCATCCCTTCCGTTCTTTTTTATCTTCTTGGTTTTTGAAAGTTCATTTAGTCGAAATGACTCTAATTCTTGTTCATGTGGTAGTTGTTTTCTTGATAAACTATAAAAACATGCAACATTTTAATAAAAGAATTGTTTTTGATTAGATATAAGTTTCATTAGCTTTTTTCTACATACGCGTGTTTACTGGTCATTACATTTCTTCTTTCCATAACGCTCCAAACTTCCCAACAAATTAAGGTGTAAGCTAAAGTCATAATACAAAAGGGAATCAAAAGGACCAAAACCAGCATGTATACTTCATGAGACACCCAAAGTGAATGATTGTCCCAGTCTCTAACACACCAAAAGGCTTTGTATCTAGATCCAACTGGCAGTAAAATCTAAAAAGGAAGTTTCATTTTAGTTTAAGAAAGAAAATGTGATTGAAATTACCTGTACAAATAAAATTGGAGTGGCATGAAATATGGCCAAAGCCCAAGTTAGGAGTATCACTCTTCTTGCTTGACTAATGGTACAAATATATTTCGCTTTCATTGGATGTACAATAGCATAATAACTAAAAAGAATTTGATTGTAAAAACAATTTCTGATGTTTGTAAAACATTATTAATTACCGTTCGATACTAATTGCAGTTAAAGTAAGTACAGAACATATCACCGAAACGTTCTGAATGTAATGTACAAATTTACATAAAAAGGAACCTAAAGCCCAGGTGTAAGAGAATAATTTAGCAACCTGTAATTACAAAAAAATACCAAAAATTAGTATTGTAATCTTCTCGCTCAGAAAAAAATTGATACACATATTTTTAATTTTAATTTTTTTTCTTTTTTATATTTTTTTAATTTCTGACATTTTATTTCTAAATTTTATAACAATATTCAAAACTTTTTAAGTTTTTACGTTTTTGTTGTTTTAGTATTTGATTTTTTTATGAGAATTTTGATATTTTGCATTTTTATTACCGAGCAATACATGACAATCTCTAAAAAATTTACTAAAATAACAACTATAGTTATTTTCGACCTTCTTTTTAGATATTTTTATTATTGTAGCTTTTCCCTCAACCGATGAAAACGCATGACCGTTGTTACGTGGCTTATGTTACACAATTTTACAAGATTTATGTTGTTTCACGACATTACGCTACAAAATTACTTTTAGTACAATTTCAAACATTTGAAGATATTTGTTTATAATGAAACTAGTTAACTAGAAATTTATCAATCAAAAATAGTTTTTTTGATTACCTTTGAATCATACACAGTGCCAATTTTGTTTTGTTTTTGAGACTACTAGAATTGAACTTTTTACGAAAACTTTTTTAGTGTATTTAAAATTAATAAAAGGTTGTAATGAAGGTTACATAGTTATTTTTATATTTATTTTTTTTAATTCACAACGTAAATTAAAATTTTTGAATGGAATTTGCAAATTTTGTTCACATTTTGAACAATTCCAAAGAAAAGCAAACTTTCTATATTCGATCGGTAGGCTGATGATGGATGTGCAAAAACAAATCATCATTAAAGGTTTATTGAATTGAAAAAGAATCAAATGAAAAGTTAAAGTATACAAATAAATGTTAAGCACTTAAAATTCTTGCGGAATTTATGTAATGTTATAAATCTCCGTTCGAATAACCAAGCAGATTTGATATGATATTTACGTATGTTGTACTTATCCAAACAATATAAAAGTAGAAAGAGATAAAGCCATACACTTATCTTCGATCGCGAAATAATAATAAAAAATAACATATGGCCCTAAAAAGCTTTCTAAAAATAATATCTCTATTTTTGCGGATGGAAACGTTCTGGTTTTGAACCTTATGAACCCCGATAAAATTTTGCTGTGCTTTCAAATTTTGTTATCAAAAATCATAGGTCACGAAATTACCTTAACTGGTATACAAAAAACTATAAGGAGGAGATCTGCAGAGGCCAAACTCGCCAGGAGAACGTTTGTAACACTTTGCATCCTTCTGTAGCGATATGTAGCGTAGACTATCATAATGTTACCACTAAGTCCTAAGCAAAATGTGATGCCGTAAATGATGAGGACTGGTGTTAATTCATGCCAATGAAAAGTCGAATGCGATTCGTTAATGTCGTAATCATAATCACCGGAATAATTGTAATCTTCCATTTCACACACCGCCTTTTAAAAAGGAATGCTCTGGTCGAACTAACAGGGGTGAAATTGATTAATTCATAATGAGGGTAGAAATGGCTTATTGAGGATCGGTCAGCAGGTTAAGCATCCAAGACACATTGTCTCAAGGATTCAATTTATTTTATAGTTCTTTAATTAATTTATCTGGTTGTCGCACAATGTTATTGAAATATTTCGATGGTTGTATCTACCGGACGGACTGGGTACGAGCGTCGCGACGCTCGCTTTATATCCGTTTGGTGCAAACTTAAAATATACTCTTCATAAAATTTTTGATTGAATGCATAAACGTTTTAAGGGTCGAATTAATGTTTGATAAATAAAATAATTAAGATAATGTGTTTCAAGTGGAATCAATAATCGCAAAAAATAACACGGGCGCAAGTTTGCTTTACATTATCCAGGACGTAACAGATTGCAAAAATATTCAAAACCAATAAATGCAATCAAAATTTATCGATGGTATTTTTTCTAAATTTAGGTCATGAGGTTACATTAAATATATTATCAAAATTCATTCATTGCAGTTAATTACAAATAAAAAAATAAAAATAAATAAAATATTGCAAAATTATTTTTGTGTAAATTGTAGTTTCTTAAGATTTTTTGTTAGTCTACAATTTTCAAAAATTCAGATTTGGCTTTTGATTAAACAAAAATAGAATATTTGAAAAAAAAATTATAATTCGAAATAATAATTATAATAATATTCGAAATTTTTAAACAATTTATGATTTTTTGCACAAAAATTTAATCGTTAGTAAGACATTAAATTACGGGGTACATAATTTCTCTTTCTTTTAAATCTGAAATTATCTATGTAATTTTTTCAGAATTGAATTGCGGATGTGTGCATTGTAATTTTATAATTTTATCAATGAACCCATTAACAGCTAATTTCTAATTTTTGCTGATGGTGTTGCTAAGATAAGTCCCCTTTAACCTTTAAAATTTTGCTGAAATGTATTATTTTCAGTATATAAACCCAGAAATGTGAATGAATCTTCACTCTTCCGAGACTGATCTCGAGTAAGATGTGGTCCAAACTTGTTCTTTGTGCCCTTTGTAAGTATTCTTTATTTTTATATTTTTTTCTTTCTTAATTATAAATGTTTTAGTGGGACTTACTGCTGCATCCGATTTCGGATGGAAAAGCAATACCGAATACATCTATAAAGTACGTGGTCGTACCCTTACTGGATTGCATGAAGTTGCCAATCAATATGCTGGTGTTGTGATGCAAGCTAAACTCATCGTTCGCCCAGAATCTGATG
>JAODAH020050678.1:0-18552 GCA_027574865.2 Coproporus ventriculus | reverse complement strand
TAATTTACACGTCTTATATGTGGAATAAAAATTCTTTTGATTTGTTATATTTTTATTTGCACTTTCTCTCTGACTTAAATTCAAGAATAAATGTTGTGCGCTTTTCTTTCCTTCTTCCAACACAAAAATCTGACAAACCACATTTGTTTCTTTAATGTTTTTATAAATTGCAGTTATGCAACTAACTATACACAAAATGGTCAGTAAAATGGTATTTTATTGCCGTTTTTGCGTTATTTTACTGCCGTTTTCTCTCATTTTACTGACGATTTCAGAAAAAGAATTATTTTATCTTGGTTATTTATAAGAATGAAAATTTTCTAGTAAGAATAAAATAAATAATCATTTTTAATTTATTTAATTACATTTTGGAAATGTATATAATGTTATTTCAAAAAGCACATAAATTAAATCCATAAAATACGCGTAAAAATATTATTTAATCATACCAGGAGTTATTTTCAATAACTGTTTGTTTCCATAAGTTATGACTCTTTGATTAAAAATAGCATTTTCTTCAAATTTTCATTTGTTGTTTTATTATGTAATCGCCTTTCCAGTGATTCAAAATCTACTCGTTCAATCTAAACAAAAATAATTGAAAGTTTCAAAAATATAGTTTCAAAGTCAATATTTATAAGAAAAGTCAATTACTTATTTCAATTAGCCCAAGAAAACAAGGTGAAAAGATCAGATTTTTAGAATAAAATTACATTTTTATGACGAATTTACGACTGTTACCGACAGACGGTAAATCTTGCTCTACAACCTGCACGTAGAGTTGAACGAACGTGTGTCTCCATTCGTGTGTGGACTATAGACTTGTTAATAGGCCTTGATTTTTAATTGTCGTGCAAATTTTCTGGACTCTTCTTAATGCTTGCACTTTTTACATGTATTTGCGTTCACCTCTCATAGAATTTATGAATTGGGTAAAAAACTTGTTCAACGTTCGTAATTCCGAATGTGCATGTTGTAAAGCAAAATTTAGCGTCTTAAAAATAATTATTATTTGGAATCGTTTTTAGTGCTCTCACTTTTATTCTGCCTTTGTCTCGTCATATCTTCCTTAACTCACACTCTTCATTTCCAATATAAATTGCAAATATGACTAATATTTTAATTACCTCATTACGTGGATCCAATTTTTTATTGGGAATATTCTTGAAATAATCTTTTGACAAAACCCTTTCACAAAACGCACAAATTCCACAAAATGTTCTAAAATCATATCGATTTTCATCTTCCCAACCAATTAGATTTTTCATAAACTCTGCAGATTCTTGATTCAATTCACCTCCCATTAGTACACCCAAACCTTGTAAGATATCCTGCAAGAATTGAGTCAATTATTTTACTTAAATTAATCAAATACCGATTTACCTTTCCAAACATTTCCCTCTGTTTTGTATCTTTCTCCTCAATTTTAAATATATTAAAAATTGCATTAAAAAGTAGCTTCCTTGCTTTTGTTACCGAAACATATTCTTTGAGATAACCTAGTGAAGATAAAGCTAGAAAAATTACGAAACTTTTTCAAATAAATAACTACCAATCACCACATAAGAGCCCTATCCTATAACTTACTATTAAATTCTCTGCTATCCATTGGAATCTCAAATCTAGCACTTGATCTACTAAACATTCTTGGTAATTTCATCCATAAATCTGTATTAAGGGGTGGTATATCCAATTCTTTCTGTAGCTGAATAAGCTCTGGACAATCAACTTTTACTTCAGGAATAGTTTTTAAAGCTTCTTGTAGTGCTTTACGCCTCTAAAACAGTATTTTGATCATGAATAAACACTTAATACTAAAACAAATCGAAATGTCTTTTTGGCTTTTGGTTTGAAGAAATAAAAATATGAAGAAGTAAACTTCCACCTTCCCAACTTACTTTTAAATTAAATTCAAATTCGATCATTTCCGAAGTTAATTCCCTTCTTAATTGTAGAAGAGTCTCATAATCAAGAAATGAATCTATATTCATACAACTTAATCTACGCATATTTTCATGTTTGGTTTTAGCAAATTCTTCAAGTTCTTTACTATCACCAGGTAGCATTGAAGCTCTGGCACTGGGATTTAGTGAATCTGCTTCAATTCCAGCCACCTCAGAAAAAAAAAAATAAAATAATAAAATCTGTTAATAAGAAAACATGAAGCAGAAAAATTAGGATTTTCTTTTATTTACAAGGGTTTCTGGATCAACAGAAGTGCGAAAAATTGATCCTCCTCTAGATGTATCTCTTGCACGTTTTTTTCTTCTACGGCCACGCCTTTTTATATATCCTTCCTCACTTGAGTCTTTCTCTTCTTTCTGTTCTTCATTTTCCATGTCGCTTTCTTCTTCATCTTGCATTGGTGGTTGTAACGTATTCTAAAATTAGTTTGATTAGAAAAGCAATTCCTACCATTCAAAATTTTTTTTTATTTACTTTACTGGAAAGTTTTTCATTTTTCCCATCAATCCTTCCACTTCTTGGTCTTGGTTTTGTTCCTGGAGCATTTAAATATCTGGGACTCTTTCTTTTCTCCAAAGCCAAACGAGGTGATGATAAAGAATCAGTTCCAAGTGGGCATTGCATAACACGTATTAATGGTGGGTCATTTAAAAATTGGTTTGTTCCATACCAAGAAAGTGTTTCCTTAAAAAAAATATCTAAATTCTCTTCAAATAGTTTTAAAAATTTTGATGTGATGAAACAATATTTTCCTTTTTGTACTGCAATATTTTAATAATTATTTAGAGAACCAAATCAATTTTGATCTTTTGATAACGCCTTTCCTAACTTATTGCTCTGGACAGCTGATTAATTTAAATGAATTCAATTTAATTATAAATAAAACGTTAGTTAGATGCTAAATTATTTCCTTACTTGACTATGACTTCTTCTAAGATCTAACACCAAAAGAGTTTTTTCTCGAATCTCTGATGTAAATATAGGATCAGGTGTTACACATCTCCTAGCTGCTGATGCTCTCGTATGTGCACTTGCAAGTGTGGGGGCTGGTGTTAATGGTCTTGAATCAGTTTCTGTATATCTAAAAATTTTGAAATTCTTTTTAAAATCTAGTGGATTTTCAACATTTTGAAATTGCTCTACTTTTGACACTGTTTAAAATACCGCAATTTCAAAAAATTTTATTGTTTTTTATATTTTTGCATTTCTAAAATCTGTTTTTAAGCTTTTGTAATTTTAGATAATTAAAAAAAAAAGATAATTAAAAAAATTTATAATTTGGTCAAATGAAAGCTAATTTTTGGTTAGTAGGTTTCAAGTTGGAAAGTTTCAAGCTAAAAAGTAGGAGCTTCAATTTAAGTGAACTGACTAATAGCGCAATGAACTTTTCTTAAAACAACCTTCGAAATAATTCTTCTGGCACGCTATCTGCAGTTCCTTCCATTTCTTCTCCAAATCTATTTTTTTCATTAGTATGCATTTGTTCTAATTCTGCTCTAATCGCAGCAACTTCTTCAGGGAAAAGAAATGGTTTTCCATCGTTCGACTAAAAAATAGGAAGCAACAAAATTAAACAAGTTTTAATTTTGTTTATTTACAAGGGCTACTTTTTATGTAACCACGTTATCGATACCAAGATTAAGGCATTTGTTATAAGAGGAAAGCCACTTTTTTTCTTATTGTCTTTAATTATTTTTACCATATCAAGGGATTTTGAAAAATAGCCCTCGTATTATAAATAAATTCAAATTAAATAATAAAATCTTCATGTATTTTGCTACAAACTTTTATTTTACCCAGTTTTCTTTAGCTTTTTTCAACATTTTTTTAGCTTCACCATCAGCTGGATGATTACATAAGAGTGAACATCCATATGGGTATGGATTGTAGTAGGCTGCATGTGGTTTTGGTGTAAATCTAGCTGGAACTACAGTTGCCTTCAAGTTGGGAATAGGTTTCTGCACAATGAAAGCAAATAAAATTGATAATTTTTAAAATAAGTTATAAATTCAGCAATAAGTGCAACCAACATTCATATCGTTGGCTGAAGGTAATGTATATCGCCAGTACCGTCTTTAAGATAGAGCAAGCGATACTATAATGTTGTGCGCTTTTTTAATAAAAAGCCAGATGTAGAGAAGTGCATCGAAGATAATGTTTGATTTTTATTTTTAAAGTAGAAACTACCGTTGGAACAATTGAATGAAGCGGTCATTTCCAAAGTGGAACATCCCTCTGTCTCATTTGCATAAATTTTTATGAAAAACTGCTGGGTCTGGTATTCCTTTCGAAAGCTAGACTGATCTAAATATATTTCTAGTACTACCAGTTCATTTGGACATACAAATTCATTTAAATAAGAAAAGAGGGATTGAGGAGAATAACTATACGAGTAATAAAATCTCATTTTAGTGCCGAGGCATATAGAAATTTTTTTTTCTGAAATCGCCAAAGTTATTAATTTAAACATATTTTCATTGTATTTCTAATTTAAGTTATGCAACCAACTTCACACAAAATCGCATTTTATTGCCGATTTCTTATATTTTACTAATGTTTTCAGAAAAAAATAATTTATTTTAATCTTTGAGACGGTAATTTTTTCTGACTCTCTTCAATATTTACTTCAATAACTAAAGAAAGCTAAGTTGATCTAATCAGGGGACAATATATGAAATAAATTTCGTGAAAGTTCAAAATTTATTTAAACAAAAAATACCGTTATTTAAAATATATAAATACTGCAAATTTACCTCTTCAACTTGGTAACTAATTACCTGTTCATGGCGTATAACTCTTTTTGTCGGACTTGCTAGAAGTCCCGTTCGACTTGTCATCTTCATAACGCAAAATAGTCTTGTAACAATTCCTTTAACATATGAAACTGTTCTGAATCTTCTACATTTAACAAAAGCTCTCAAATACAAACAAATTTTGTAGCCCCTAACAATATTGATCAAACTTTCAATATGTCCCCTCCTTTTTAAAACTTTTATTAACTTAAGATTAATTTTTTTAAAAGCAATAAAAAAGCAATTTGTAGTCATTTTGTTTTATTTATTTTTTTGTTCTACTACTACGTACATACTTTTAAAATATATCAGTAAGGCCACTTGGCATTTCAGATTTAGGCAGAAGATACGAATATCTCATGCAAGTTTTACTGACATGAAATCTTAGTGGAATCTACAAAAATAGAAACAATTTTAAAATTAAGAAAGAAAAACTTTTAATTATTAAATTTGTCACACGTTTTTGTGTTTGTATAAAAATAATTTCAATTTATTTAATGTTTTGTATTTACCTCTGCTAATTTATTATAGCTAACTATTCTATCCCCACAAAATAAAACCCTCCGAAATGGTTTTGTTTCCAAAGTATTGTAAACCTTCTCCAATGACAGAGATAATTGATCACCTTCAAAATTCGCTTCGAAATTATGTTTCTCTAAAAATTGTTCAGCTTTTTTGGAAAAGCACATTTCCAAATTTGTTGATTGTTTTTCCGATCGTTCGTTAGATATGCACATTTCACTACTCTTCTTTGAGAGATCTATAAATTTCTCGTATACGATAATAGTTCGTTTTGCAAAACATCTTCGGTAAACTAGAAGTAAATAGAAAAAGAAGAGTTTTTCCAAGAAGATGCATTGCAAATCTGATCTGAACTCACATTTTTGAATCATTAAAGCCGCGTTTTGTCTACGATAATACCAGAAACGCCAGCAGAATTGAATTTTTCTTGCAGCCATTGATTGATAGATTTTATTCATTTTGTAAAAAGCATAATATCCTTGTTCTGTGAGATATATATGTATCTTTCCTAAATGAAATTCATTCTTAAAAATCTGAAATGAAATTTGTACAATATATACATTTTTCCCAACAGCTAAGTCAAAATTAAGTGTTCAATTTTATACAGATATTGAAATAAAAATTCTCTTTTCTCAAAAAATGTAATTACCTGTTTCAAAACATTAAAATATTTCTCCGAATTCATTTGTAAAAATTCGTTGTAGATAAATCTAAAATTAAATGATGTTTAGTATTTGTAATTTTGACTCTTTTAAATATTTACTTTATAGAATATTTCTGATAACTTAGTTTTAGTAGTTCGAATACTCCATTGGAAAGCATCTGTTGCCTGAAATAGTCATCATCAAAAAACTCTGATGTTTTATAAGGATTTGGCTTCAAACATTTTATGTAATGTACATCACATGTATTCAAAAATTGTAGAAGACCGTCTAAGGATTTCTAGAAAGAAAAAAAAAATTATCTTTACACGTTAATTTTCAGTGTACTAAGTTATTTAACTCCACAAACCTCGAACTCAAATAGAACCCAAGATATTGGTATAAATACGTTAAGGCCCACATGTCAGGCCCAATTTTTTACTTTTTAGAAGGAACCTTAAACCGAACGAAAGAAGACAAATTTACTAAGGCATATCTAAAAGTAGATCATCGATCATCACTCTTTTCTCATTTGAATAAATTTTTATGAAAAAATGTTGTGTCAGGCCTTCATTTCGAAAGTCAGACTAGTCTAGACATATTTTTAGTACTGCCAATTCATTTAGACAAGTCTGGCTTTCTAAAAGAAAGCCTGACAATATTTTTTCTTACAAATTCATTTAAATGAGATAAGGCGGATGGTCCACGTTTGCAATGACCGCCTCATTTGTCTTCTGTTACTCGCTCCAATGAACAAAATTTCGGTTTGATATATATTTACATTTATATCTCCACCTCTATAAGAAAAATAGACCAATAATTGCAGAAAACACTAAACCAATGCTGTTATTGCATCAAATTAAATAAATATAATAAATAAATACAACTATTTAGCAATACGAGTTGATTGTGAGTCAGTTCTTATATTGGCAATACCAAAATCAATTAAAGAATTATAATACCTTAAAATTTGTGACCAAGGTTTTTCCATTAGCAACACTGCCATCATTAATAATTTCTTGCAAAAATGTAAAATTTGAATTTTTTAAAAAGTTAATAATATCCTGTGGTACCTAAAAAATTAGTAAAGAAATATTAAACTGACAATATTTCAGAATGACTCTACCTTATCGCGATTTTTAGAAAGCATTGTTTTTGTGTCATACTTAACTACACCAGCAAAATGCTTTATTGAAAAAATGGTGTTCAAATCATTTAGTGAAGTTATAAAATGTTCTTTTCCTCTCAAGGTATCTGATATGCGAGTTTTGACGAATAAATCACTGTTTAATCTTTTAACAGCACATTCCTAAAGGAAGACAATATGAATTAAAAATTTGAAAATAAAACGTAAGAGAATTATAATCACATCATTTAATATTGCAAAAATCGAAATTCCACCGTCGATGATACTAATTCTTCTGTCATACTCAGAAATGTTTATTGCTTCTACATCGAATCCGTCAGCAATTTGTTCATTTCGCTTTCTCAAAAGGTAATCACTTAAGAAATATTGTTGTAATCTCTCATTTGCATAATTTATACAAAGTTGTTCGAACGTGTTATGGTCCAAACATTCAAATCCATATATATCCAACAAACCTAAATCAGTAAAATGATTAGAAAGATGCACATGAAGGTGATGCAGAGGTTGTACTACCTACTGCTCTGTTAGGATTGCTTAAAAATGTATGGAAAAATAGGAGTTCTAAATATTTTCAAAGAAGTTTTCAGAAATGAATAAACTAAATTTTTAAAAAATAGTAATGAATTCAATACAATTTTTCGGAAAAATTTATGTATACCTATCACATTGTAGGATTGACTCTGATACATCCTCATATTAATACACCCCACCAACCAACAAAATAATTTTTCATACAAAAATTTCATAATACAGTTCCTCCTTTCTTCACATTCCTCCCTATTCCTACAAGGCGATCTACAAATTGAGTTCCTTCTACCTGTCATTATGAAACAAAATTGTATATTACATAGAAGGTCAATTAATTCCCTTGTTTGAATATGAAACAATTTCGCAACATTTTCTGCAAATCGGTAGGAATCTATAATAAATAAAAATAATTGTTTTTGTTGATTTTATTATAAAATCTTTTATCGAAATTCACATACCTGTAGAAACATTGTATACTTCGCCAGCCAATTCAAAATTAACATTCCCTAAATTTAAGATGATAGATAAAACAATCAAAATTTTATCCAAGTCCGTTATGTTCAAAATTTCTAAGGATTTAACAGTTTCTGAGTATGATGTTTTTAATCCCACTTTTGGGGCTATTTTGTAATCAATATCCCTTCTCAAATAAAGAAGTGATAAAGTATCATTATCTAAATGATCTAAAATCTAAAAAATCTTTGAAAATCACTCTTTAATAAGGTGAACCTTAATACCTGCCGGAAAATTATAAAATTGCTTTCTCCAGGATTGAGGGTTGCCACTCTCGACTTTTCCAAAAGGTAGGTTTCGATGTAAGCTCCTTTAATACTCCCATTTGTGTACTGTAAATGCAACAATTTTCCAAATCTTGATGAACTTGTGTTATAAGAGGTGGTGGCACTTCCAAAAGCTCCTAATAGAGGAACTGAAGACCAAATTTGCCACAAAATATTTTCGAAGGGATTTTCTTCCGAATCCTGTTCAGTTTTTGCTATGTACTTCATTGCCAAGCAAGATGAAAATGTTTTTCCCGCCCCACTCTCACCGGAGATTACAATTGCTTGGTTTGCTTTGCCCAAACCATGTTGTAAACGGAACCAAGCTTTGTAAACCAAACTGTTTATGCAAGCTTTATCCAATGAGTCCTAAAATTTAAAAACATGAATGAAAATTGTTAAGAATGATATTAAGGAAGTAGATACCTCGAATTTAATATCTTCGTAAGGATGCACTGCCAGTAATGTTTGTCCAGCCCAAGTATATATTTCTTTACAAATGTAACGTTTTTTTATAAACTCAATAACTGCAAAAAAGGTTTAAGTACATTTCTATCTTTAAAACATTTTTATCGAGATAAATTGTCGGAAATCTTTAAGGTTCAAATACACGATCAGAACGATTAACTTTCGAATGAAGTGTCGCAAGTTTATTACAAGTGTGTTTGTGCCTTTAAAACATTGATTCAAGATCACTTGAAAAGGAAATTGTCTAAGTAGTGGGAGGAAAGCTACTTTTCTTAAGGTTACGACATATGAAGGTTAATATAATAATCCTCAACACCCTCTTTCCAACCTCGGCGCTTGAAACCCCGGGGCGTGAAGCTGCTGCACTCGGGGACTTTGGGTTCTCAAATTATGCTGTTTCCAGAAATGATTCAAAAATAAGTTTCAAACATATCAAGGCAATTTTTAAAAAATTTTAGTTAAGATCTTTGACTTATTTGACTTCTCACCTTTATCTTCATCCCTGGTATACAAATCAGTTATATTATCAATTTCAACAGATTCAAAATCTTGATTTGAAGACGTCAATATACACGAACTAGTATTTGAAATGCTATCAATATTTTCCTACAAAATTCATAAAAATTAATAAAAAGATTATACAATAATCGTTTATCTTACCGGAAGTAATCGAATTAATCCCAAAACCTGATTATTCGTATCTTCTCCATCACTATCAATCTCAGTAATTTGTTGCATCCTTATAAATGCTTGTCAAATTTGACCTGTTCATAATTAAATAATGTCCGGCGATGTAGTTGATTAAACTGTCGGAAATAATTTTAATAGTTTTCATGACAACTTGCAGTTTTCAAATTTTCAGCTAAATTCGCACACTGAAACTTTAGTACATTGAGTTTGATATTTAAGAAAATATATTTAAACTATATTCTTTGATGTTAAGCACAGAAAATCCGAGTTTATTACATAAAATTACAAGTATAGCATTTTAAAGATTGTGGAAAAATCTCGCGATTGTTTAATTGTTTCTTCAGTCAGTGCATCACCTTGTAATTATCATTTGTTCGCGTAATTCCTATTATAAAGAATTCAAAAATTTTAATGCAATAAATGGAAAAATAGATTCACAAATATTCCGCATTCCCATATTCGTATACTTTGTTTTTTGGTCGACGCACTTATGTTAATTTTATAATTGAAGAATAATAATTCTTCATTTCATTAAAATCTTGGAAAATTATTAGAAGTGAATAAAACTCGTAGAAGAATATTGTGCATCGTGATGACGAACCAACTTAACTTCTAAATCAATTTTGCCCAAGGCGATAAAGAATAGTTCGACGTAAATGTAAGTTCAACATTATAATTTATAGATTTTATCTTATCCAATAAATAAGTTGTTTTTATGCTAAATAATACACCAAAACAAATAATTTGTTGCTAAGGTAAACTTCAGGTAATTTTCTGTTTTTTAATTAAAAGTCACATATGAAAAGTCAAAGTGGTTTTCAAGAAATTACAATGTCCAAATTGGGTTTATCAATATTCTTTAAATTGTATCAGAGATTGGGAAAAAGTATCGAAATTTTTTACAATTTGATGGGTTTAAATCAAGTTTTAAAATTAGGAGATTATGGTTACAACAGGCCAAGTGTATCCTATACTCGAATTGAAAGGTAAAAAAATATTGATTGTGTAAATCTCACTACAAAATAAAATAGTAAAAGCAGCTACACAAAAATAAACATAAACACAAATAAAACAAAATGAAAGATACATTGCACATTAAGCTTAGTTTGTCAAGATGGAACACAAGTATAAATAATTATGAATATAAACAGATAGCCTAATAGTAACCTTGGCTTGAGGTATTTCATTTGGAAGTTGCGTTAGAGAGCCGCCTCCTTTCCTCTCACATTGAGCGAGATGATACCTATTCGCTAGTTGGTCACAAAGGCAGAAGATGCATCCTTCATCAGCATGATGGAAGTGGTACTTTGTATATATCATGCGATGATAGGCCATGTAGTGTAAAACAAACGGAATACTGGTGGTGCTTCTGGTTGGCATCTGTCGAAGTTTGGGTTTTAAAGCCGGAACCATCCGTAAAGTTCATATTATTCACATCTAATGCTTGTCTGCACTATTTCTCATTTTCCGGTTTAACTTGCATTGCTGTCTCTAGGTTGATTTTCCCAAATATGTCATTGAATAGGGTTAAGGTTACTTAGAGAGCTATTCTGAGGTAGTTGTATTCTTTTGCAAATTCAAGCTGTTAACATCCTAGGTGGGTTTGGTTTTGCCTTCCTCTCAGAATTCCATGGCTTCGCTCTTTGTGTGGTTTATAGTCAGATTGTTTTCGGCGCACCAGGTACTCAGAATGTCCTGGCTATTCTGGTGTGGTGAGAGAGATTTGTAGAGTACAAGATAAGACCATCTGCATACATTATGCACCGGTTTCTTGTACTTTAGAATTTCACGCTCTGATATCTTCGCGGTGTACCTGCATTTATTTCCGGTTTCTTTTAGCTTTATTCCAGGAGCTTGGCGGTGAGACAGTCTAGAAATGTGCTAAAATGATCTTTCCAGTCCATGATCTGCACGTGATTTTCTCTACTTTTGTGTTTGTGCAGAAATTTCCATGGCATTACAGCTGCCTCTACTGTATTTTGTACTAAGGTTTTTTCCTCATAAGTGATTTCTTCTTTCTAATAAACGTTCTCTTTACTTTGATACTCATTTGCTAAAGTGTAATCCGAATTTTAATACTAAAATTCTTGTTTTCTTTTTTAACAAAGATTTTCCCCCTGATCAGCTTGACCTTCGTTTTGTCTTTTTTTTTCTTTTTGGAGCCAGAACTTTTCAGTTTATTTTACCAATGATTCCTTTTGTTTACTTTTGATGAATAGGCAATACTAATCAAAGGCTTCTCAAAATTATCATTTTGTGATAGTTTTGGATTAAAATTCCTTGATCAGGTTCTTTATATCTGTTTTTACTCCCTATACCACCCCATTAATTGATTATGTGGTATGGGGAGTAAAAATATTTTTAAACATCAGAGTACAAACACAGGATTCAAATTATTTTTCTAATTTCGGCATGCAATTCCAGAATATGCAATAACTTCATTTACTTTTTACAAAACAAAAATGCACGTAATTTTTTTAATTTCTCTATTCACACTGCAGATTTTTGTTTAATTCCGATATTTTTGTCGAAAAAAATTAAAAATCAATTCGATCTCTTAAAAACTTTGACGAACCTCTTTACATTAATATTTCCCCTGCCTGCACATTCACGCAACACAAACTGGCAACATTGTACATAATTTTGACATTGTCAAAACAAGTTTGTCTTGTTAATCATATGGTAGATTCATTCAAAAATCCAAAAAACCTCCTCGCATAAAAGTTCTAAATACAATTCTAGTATGTTAGATAAATTTAATTTATCTAACACATCTTAACTAACAAGTTTCGTAAGTAAATTCTAATTTATTTTTCAAAGGAATTTTATCAACTGATAAGATATTTGACTTGCAGCTAAGTTTTTTTTCTTTTTTGTTTAGAAAGGAAATAATGGATCGAATCCCAGGACAAACGGGCTACCTCCAATTAAATGAAGAAGGTGCTGTAATCTCATCGTCAGGCGATCTTGAGAATGATGAGAAATCTGCTGATATCATAATGGGTTTAGTGAGTTTAACATCTCAGATAGATCCAGTTGCTTTCCAAGGTGAAGACGGTTTCAAAAAACTATCAATAACATACGACGATCATTGTTATATTATTTGCCTATCAAATAGGAGGATTCATGTTGTTAAGAAGAGTGTAGAAAGGAACGCGGTTATAGCTTGAAGTACAATATGGATATGATATTATATTTCACAGAAATGAAGTACATGCAGATCTGTATATTATTAGGAGGCATTTGCTTCTCTTTGTATCATCTCTTTACTTTATTAGAAACACTCTAATAATAATTTTATATGAATGTAAATAAAATAGGTAAAATTTTATTTTTACAATTTTTATTCCATGAGTCAGTTTGATTAAATTCCTATTCATCAATTAAATTGTTTACATTGTTAAATGTTGTTTTCCCATTTTCTTAATGCTTTCTTGGGTTTTTTACATTTAGGAGTAGATTGCTCCTTACAATTAGTGATTATTAATGTAGCGTAACTGTTGGAACTTCAGACATTTAAACCCAATGGGAGAAACAAAATTTTTTCTTCATTGTTTAATCTGTCTTCTTTAGAATTTAGTAGAAAAAATTGAAAAATTTCAACGTTTCGATTCCAGCTGCGGTCAATTTGGAGCTACGATTTTGGCAACAAAAAATTCAGCTTTTTCTATGTAGACATCCAGCATGCAATCCGAATCGAAAACATGTATTTTGACCATATTTTTAAAAAAGGAAACAATTCTTTATGCCAAAATATGATTTTAACCCCAATTTCTTCTTGATTTTTCCTTTATTTAAATAACTTACCCACGACAGCCTTTAACGAAGCTGCTATTCAAAACAGTTACAATGTTATCAAGAACTCAAAATTTTCAAAGAAAGTGCTAAAAAATATAAACCACACTAATACATTTTCTAACTAAATTACATATATCGTTGCTACCATATCCAACTATCAAATTTGTAACTGTAAAAGTGTAAGATACTGCCGATGTATTACATAACCTAAAATCAACATGAAATAATAAAAACTAAAATTTCGATTTAAAAATTAAACTTATAGGTTAAAATAAAAATTTGCAAATGTGCATTGTAGCTTTATTCTACAGAACACATCAACATAAATTACAAAATAAAATTAATGTTTGCTAAAAGACTAATTGAAGAAAATATTTAATCTTCATAACCATCTGGCAATGCATTGGTATGTTTGTTGTGGAAAAGTGAATGGTTTCCATCTCCCCATGGGAACCTCTTAGTACGCATCCTGAGATAATCGTATTTAATAAACTCAGGACGTTCGTGGTGATCCTGATGTGCCATGTAGCAATTTACACCGCACAGAGCAATCGCTGGGAATGCTACGAAGAAAGTAAGGTTCTTCCAGATTTTATATCCACCTTTAAAAAACCATTTTATTAAATCAAACAATTGTTAAAAGAGAATTTTAAATTTTAGTTTGGGGACCTCTTCTATTATGTAATTTTTAGGTTAGGATTTTTTGTAAAATTATTAATTTTTTAATATTTTTTTTACCTTCATGTCCTCCAGATACAGCAGATGGTCCTTGGACCCTAACAGTTGAATTTCTAATTGCTGAAGTAGCTAAATAACGACGAACACAATGATTTAAGACGGCAGCCATTTTTACTTATTAACCCAATTTGCACAGAATATCCAATCAAATTATCTGGAATGAAATCAGCTAGCGCCCCCTAGCACTCATTCTATTCCCCAATGCAACGTTGCCAGATTTTATTAATTTATTAATTAATTAATTTACTCTTATATAATTTGTAGTCATTTAACGCGAATTTTTGAGAGATTTTTTTATGAAAAATTACTACAGAATGTTTATCTTATCATCATTATTTTGAAAAATTTTACAATTTTGAAATTTATCACAAGCCAAGAAAGTCAATTTTTATTTAATTTATACACCTTTAATAGATTGTTATTAACCGAAATTAATTATTTTAACTTTTTAATAAAAAATAAAATAAAATAATGCAAAATTTTAAAAGTTTTATACTTGTACTTTTAAGTCATTTTTCCTAAGATTTTGTAACGTTGCAAATTATTCAAAATTTCCCAAAAAAATGCCTTCCTCGAAATTCCAAATTCCACATTTGCTTCTCTCTGCAAACCTCATGCTTTCAACACAAATAATGGCTCCTTTTCGAATTTTAGAGGAGAAAAATCAAAAACCAAAATTAGTAGTAACAAAATCAAACATAGTGGTAAATAAAACTCAAAGAGAGAAGGAAAATTTTCATCGTGCTGCTTTACAAGATAAAAAGATAACAAAGGATGTTGGAAACAACCACGTTGTAAATTTGCATTTTATTTTATTTTTATTATTCAAATTCTAATAAGCGTATTTGTAGAAAGCATTAAAAAAAGTTGCCATCAATGATAATAAGAAGAATGAAAAGAAAGTGCCTAAAATAAATGTAAAAGTTGTAAAAAAGGAGACAAAAAAGGAAGTATGTAGATATATCCCCAATTACGAATCTCAGCATCAAGAATATATGCAGGTAAGTTCAAAAATTCTACAAAAAACGTAAATTAATTTGTTAAGTCTAATTTTTTATTTGCATGGTTTATTTTGTTATAAACTTTATTTATTTGTGATTTTTAAAATCAGTTCAGATATTTGCTAATCAAATTTTTTGTCCAAAATCCGTCTTTAGATACATATCTTACAAATTGTCAAAAAAGTTTTAATTCCGCCATTTTTGTTAAAAATTGATTTCCTGTTTTAATTAATTTTTCGATTATTCATAATTTTATTGGATTTCAGAATGATTGGTTGTTTCTAACAGCAATTACGCAAATTTGATTTTCAAATTTTTTATTATTTTAATTTCTGAGTTTTTCGACTTTTATTTTTTTTGTTTATAAGGAAATGAAATTTTCGATCTTTCTATTTTTTAGATTAATTTTTGATATTTACTTTTCCTTCTCTCTTTTGTCGGATTTTCCAAATTTTCATTTAATTCAAGGTCTTGAGATGATTTCAAGACCCCATACATGACCTATCAATCAGTCTAAATGATCCAAAGTCAAACCAAAATCTCACCGTGAGTGAGGAAACTCTGATGGACTCGTGGACTGTATTGGAAGGTTGGATTTTCAATTATTCCAAGAACCATGGCGCCGAACCATCGAGCTATTGAATAGACTGTCGGTGAGTGGTGAATCCCGGCGCCAAATGGATCGAATCCATTGGTTGCTCTCGGTGTCACCAACTATTTGAAAAAGAATACCGCTACAATTAAGAAAATAATCTCGTTATTTCCGGTCACCAGATTTATTTATAAATCTAGTGCCTTTAGTCCAAAAATTACAAAAATGCGCTCTAATGTCGATAAGTTTTTATGATAAAAATTAATTAAGTGTTTTAAATAATGCAGATGGCGTTCATTTCCAATTTTGTTATGAAATGATTTTCGATTAAATAATGTGAAATTTTTTGAAATGCATTATTAATTAACAAAAAGAAAACACAAAAATAAAAGATATTCTTAAAAATATTAATACGGGCTTAAAAAATTTAAAAATTCTAGAATTTCATAGAATCTTAAAAAAACGTTCAATACAATTTCTTAAGAAATATCGCAAAATCTTTTTTTAACGCATCATGTGTGGGTGCCTTAAATTTCATTAATTCATTTGTGCTTTCATTCTTCCATTAATTATTCATTTATTCAATTTCAGGATGTATGGTCATATCTTTTGAACATGGAAAAACAAGTGGAGAGGCCAAGACCAAATTACATGTACAAACAAGAATTTCTGACATTTGATATGAGAAGTATTTTAGTGAATTGGTTGGCAGCAGTTACGGCTGAATTCGAATTAAGAGAACAAACTTTTCATCTTTCCGTAAATTACATTGATCGATTTTTAAGTCGTATGAATGTGGTAAGTTGAACGCAAATCTTTCCTATAAATTATGTAAATAAATTGCTGATTACAAACCTCAAATATAAAAAGGTTCCTCATTATCTTTCTTGTTTGTTCATTATTAAATAGATTTTAATTTTAGGTCAAAGAAAAACTTCAACTATTAGGAATTGTTGCGATGCATGTAGCAGGAAAAATCGAAGAAATTTATCCACTCAATTCCAATGTTTGGGAAAATCTTTGCGAGAATACTTATACAGCAAGACAAATATTTCGAATGGAACAAATATTGTTAAAAGTTTTACAATTTGATTTACAGCCACCAACAACTATTACATTTATTCAACATATGTGTACCGAATATGAACTTGATGAACGGACTATGCACCTAGCAATGGTAAATATATACAAACATATACGATAGACATTCACAAATCTTTTATTGTCATATTTTCTTCATCTACTTTTATTTAAAGAAGAAAAGGTTGATGCATATATGGATTATAATACATATTCTTTATTTATTTTTAGTATTTAAGTGAATTAATTCTATTGGAAGGCAGAGAATACCTCAATTATCTACCGTCTAAATTAGCCTCAGCATCAATAGCTTTATCACGATACGTTTTGGCAAAATCAAAACCATGGCCAAGGACATTAGCAGCAGCTAGTGGATACACATTGAAAGAATTAAGTCCGGTTTTGCAAAGGCAACATCGCACATTTGTAGAATCGCCTTCGAAGACTCAACAATCGATTCAATCCAAATATAAAACTGATAAATATAACAAAGTAGCTCTAATTAAACCAATAGCTTTAAATCTAGATGATTCGGATGAGGATGAAAATTAAGTTTAACCTTACAGTTTAAGTCAGCTTTTAAGGAACAAAAACTTTTAATAAGTATTGTATTTAAAAAATGCTTACATTCGCAGATTTGTTACACTTCAAAGTTTTTAAATTTGCATTTCTAACAATCATCATTTTTATTTATTATTTAAAGCATATATTTTTTTAAATAGTAATATAAGCCGTACTGCATTTTAAGGGACACTCCAAAGTGGGTTCCTTTTCTTTTTAATTTTCGAACACTAATTTAATATTAATTCTAGGATAAGATATGTTTATTAATTTTTTATTATGTTAAAATTGTTCGACCACATGCTGAGTTGTGTACCTGTGTAATGTAATTTTATTTAAAAAAATGTTGAATAAATTAATTTAAATATGTTAAAAATTTTTGAATAAATTATTTTTATTAATTAATTTTAATGATTTACTTAATTTGAGTTTTATATGGTTGATTAATTATCTTTTAAATTAATGAAGGAGTCTTTCTGTTTAAAGTTATTCTTATTTCTGGAACCTCATTCAAGGTTTTTTAACATTATTTAACAATAAAATTTGAGCAAACATCACCTCAAATCTTTAAAATCTCCATGATAAAACTTGTTTACAAACAAAAATATATTGTCTGAAAGAGGAACTTACCTCCTTTATATATTTTCATGTCCTGAAGTGTATATTAAGATTTTGATATTGTTAACTATTTGTGTGCTGAAAACTATAATCTATTTTAAGTGATTTGCCGGTCTAAATCAGTGTTAAATCTAGCTAAAATAGAGGTATTCCAACAATTGGATGTCCCAAATTTTGAAATAAAAATACCGTTTTTAATGGGCTTTAAGAGCTTTAATTTAAGACCTTGGATATCTTTTTAATTTAGTTTAGTAAAAAGTTATGAACTACGATTTCTGGGATCAATTTTTATTCACTGGAAATTCAATGGAACTTTCAAATTATTTTTACATGAATGAAATATTAAAGTTTGAGCGATTATAATTTAATTTTAAACTAATTCACATCTTTAAAAATAATTTTCGTACTTTTTTAATTTAGAGAATTTTTATATTTATATATATATAACTTTATTTCGAGATGCAAGTTTGGTTGCCTATATAATCATAACTATTTGTATTCTAAATTTTCTAACCCAGAGACAAGGATGAGACGTGAAACTCAATGTTAAAAACGTATTCGCTTTTTCTAATTTCGCCATCTCTTTCTTATGCACTATTGGGATCATGCTTTCTCTTTTTAAATTTTACAAA
>JAODAH020050663.1:0-15309 GCA_027574865.2 Coproporus ventriculus | reverse complement strand
CGCGCTTATACCTAACTACCACATTACAATCTATTTTAGAATTATTCATATTAAATTTCATTTTCATTCGTGTATAAATCATGAAGCTATCAATGGTTATTAAAAGAAATTTTTATGTTTGATATTAAGGATTCACCTGGCATTTAACGTTTTTTTTATTACTGAATAATTGATATGATTTATGTGGATTGATTGAACTAATGTGCTGCTTAAATAAGATATCAGAACATAATAATGTTGTATTAGAAAGTTGATGGGGAATTTAAAATGATTTTAAAGGACGCGAAGATTTCAATTATAAATAAGTTGGCGATATATTTTTAAATAAATCAGTCTTACCATACAACTAAAAATAAATAAATAAAGTGACCTTTATTATTAATTAATAATTAACACACAAATTTTATTATTAAATTATTTTACGATAAAATGTAGAGCGTTGATTAAGTTGCACCTTGAGCTTTTGGTTTCAGGTGCAAGCTGCAAATGAAAGTAAAAGCCTGACATTAGGCGCCATCTACAGGCAGAAAAGTTGAACTAAAATTGGGTTTTAGTATCCACATTCAACCACGAACATAACCAGGGTAAGAAAATTAATTAAAAATAATTCTTTAATTACAAAAAAAAAATTTTTTTCACCTAAATATAAAACTTGAAAAAATGGATCTGATAAGAAAAATAAAATGTATTTGATTTTTTTATTTTTCTTAAAGTAGATATTTATTCTTTTGTATAAGATTTCCATTCATCTCATTGCACGTGCTTATCAATCAAGTAAATATTTATAAAAGTATTTAGTTAGTTAGATTATGAAATTTGCGAAAAAAAAAACTTTTTAACGTTACGTACTTGTTGCTATGTATATCAAGAAATATCAGAAAAAAAAATTAAATATTATTTTATGGTTACACCAAAAATTTTTTCAAACCACCTACCTTATTAAAAAATATCATTTTGAAATCTAAATAGGTAAAAGAATTAAAACATTTTTTTTATTTTTAGAAAAACTGTATATTTTTATAAAAAATATAATATTTACATAAATAAGTACGACAAATTGCCGTGATAAGGCTTGGGACGCAACTTAATCCTAGAAACTATAAAATTAGAAAAGAAAGTTTCTTTAAATTAAAAAAAAAGTTAAAAAGAGAAAAAAAAATGGAAATTCAAAAAAAAATTTTAATTATCAGTACGATTTGCATATTTATTTATAACAAGTACTTAGAATATCCAAGAATTAAAAAAAAATGATTCAAGAGGAATGTAAGATAATAAGTAAATTAAGTTACTTTTTGTATCCAAAGTGGCGATTTGCAAAATCCTAAATCCTTAACAACATATATTTACAAGATATGTACACAAAAAAAAAACAAAATGACTAGAAAACAACAAGAACAAATGGTTTAGCACCATCGGGGAGGATGAAGGCACTTTGATTGTACATCGTTCATTTCGTGGACTGGCCTCGAATTCTGTAACAAAAAAAAGAGAACGCATTATAATTTGATGTTGAGGTAGGACAGAAATTAGAACTCGTTTTTTATTTACGAAGCAATGACCTATTAAGGTACAAATTAAAAGGAAAAAATTTCGTTACGATTTTTCTGTATGTGTGTGTGTGTGTTATTTCAAAGAGCTTGCAGACGGTATTGTTCGTGAAGGGAAGAATTTTTATTTGTGTGAATGCGCCCGGGGTCTTTTCTTTTCACGGTGCTTGCATCTTAAGAAACTAGTCTGCAGAGCGGGAGACCCCCTCGCATAAAATCTTTTGACATTGACGCTTAACAAAAAAAAAAATGGATAATGTTTAGGGGGTTGCGTTTTGAAAAAAAGGAAATGTAAGGTAGTATTGCGCCAGGTAAGAAAGTACCCCTACCTGCTTTTGATTATTTTATATATGGACTTTAAAAAAAATTTGTACGTACCTTTGATTGATTTTTTTAGGGGGTGGTTGATGGTTATTCATGCTGCCATGAGAATATAGCATCTAGGAGCTCTTCATCTTCAGGACTTTTCGGATCGCAATTTTCAAAATTATCTTGGTAATTATGGTATAATATACTTGAAGCGTATTGTGAGGAACCTTCTGAACCTTGTGAGGGGGTTGGTGATGAAGATGCTTCTGAACAAGCAGGAGTTTGCAGGATGATAGGATAATTATATTGTTGATTAACAGAATCTGGACTACTCGAGTAGTACCGATTATCCATTACATTGTGTTCACTAACTGAGCCATTTGAAGAAAGATCATTTTCGTGATCATCGATCATCTGCTGAAGACTTCTAATATATTCAACTGCTAATCTTAAAGTTTCTACTTTACTTAATTTTTTGCTTGCTCCACGTCCACTTGAAGTTGAAGCTCCCGGTGGAGTAAAAGCTGCAGCTACACTTGGTGGAATATGCGACCTAAGGGTTGCAAATCCATTATTCACTTGTTTCACACGGTTTCTTTCCCTTGCATTCCTTCTAGCAACGGAAGCTGGTTGTTGTGGGGGTCCTCCATAAGGCATAAATTGTATTTTCCTCTTACAGCGCAAATCACTATTATTAGTAACTAAAACTGAAGTGCGCTCTGGTGCCGGTGCTAGGGGTCTTTTACTTTGAATAACAGTTTTGGTCGCAGGGGTAATTCCAGTTGAAACAATAACACAATTCGTGGTTTGAGGTGAATGCTGAATCACGTTGTACATTTTGTTTTGTTGTCCGAGTGTCATCGTATGCAATGTATGGACAGCAGCCATGTGCTCTTCGAATCACGTACCGCGCTGAACTGACTTAAGTCGCGTGCGGTTGCTTAAGTATGTTTTGGTAAAGGGTCGCGTTTTTATTATTATTTCTTTTTTAATACAACTCGTCAAGCTCGGAAGCTACTCCCGGAATGATGCCGGGCGTCCAGGTACGTTGAGCTTTGTAGCGGCGCTCCGGTTCCCCCACCTAAAACTTATTTCTTCTTCTTTTTTTTTATTTGTAAGGGTGCGCGCGCTTGCGGGGGTAAGCGCGTGCCGTAGACGTGAGGCGCATGGCCAAGCGAGCCGCTCTTTTCAGACGTGCTTTGGGAAGTGCTTTCCCCTCCTCAGGAAGCCGCGCCGCTTTCGAACACTTTGCGATTCCTTCGCATAAATCACAGGCATGTTAACCCGACACCACTACTGCACAAAATTAGCATCCAATATATGCACAAGCGAGTAACCCTATCGTGAAACACACCCCGATCTACAAGTGGATCACCCCAACATAAAATTGAATAACATTAACCAAACTTCTAAAATATTATGGATTTATTTTTTATATATTTAATTTTTAATGTTTGATTTTATATATTTTCTTATATGATAAGAGAATTCATTCAGATACAATAAAAAAACAATTTTTTTTGACAAAAATTATAAGATTATAAGAATCTTTACAAAAATTTTGAGAAATAGTTAAGTTTTCTATTTTTTTTTAATTTGGTTTTATTATTGAGTGTTATATATTTTTAAATTTATTTTTTCACCCATTTCCACATTTTTATGGGTTTTCTTCTTACTGCATCATTAAAATCACCAAAATGAAAGCTTTCTTGATAAATAATCATCTACTTTTAAAGATTTCTACTGGATAATATTCTTTTTTGTATTTTCAAAACACCTTTAAATAAAATTTAATTAATTTTCTACCCCCCTGAAAGTTAACAGAATTGCACCTCCAGCTGAACCAAATTTCTCCATTGTACAAAATGTTCTTTCTATAATAAAAATGTCGAATATTACATTTTTCCAACAACCTCTCAATAAATTTCACCCCAAAACACTTGTTTCAATTTAAAACTTAAAAAAAATGCAACACACATAAATATGCCATCGACTACCGATCGTGTTAGATTACATAAAAAGCGCTGTAAAATAATTACTCTACATGAATCCAGAACTGAAATATTTATTTTGACACCTCTAGAATAGATCGAAAAGTGATAAGGGAGAAAACAAAAAGAAAAAAAAAGTAAAAGTTGTGTCGAAATAATTTCATTGTAAAATTATGAGGGCAGGAAATTGGAGATAAGATGAGAATAGAAAATAATTTTATAAAATTACAAAAACCCTTTCTAGAAGGGTAATGCACATAATTCCATAGCAATCCTCCCCCATTTCCTCCCATTCTATTAAAAACTAGATTAAAAGTAAGCAAGCTCGCGTGTGTAAAAGGGTGAGTACGTGCTTCACCCTATCGGGAACTTGTTAAACTTTTACAGGGGTGGAAGTAGGTAAGGGGGAGAAAATACAGGTATAAAACCTGTAGCGAAACTAGCTCAAAAACCAGATTCTTACAGGGTGCATTTTTTTACACTTAAATTTTTTTAAGGGTGGATAATTCATATGCTAAATGAACATTGTAACGTTTTTAAAATATTAAACGATTTAAAAAAATTTTATTTTGTAAAAAATTTGTTATGTAAAAAAAGTTTCTTCTTAATTCAAGTTATTAATGATTAAATTAATGTAGCATCATGTTTTTTATAAGTAAATAAGGCGAAATGATATGGCGGAAGCTTGATGAGACTGCAAAGTTAATAAACTGTGTAACTAACCATTAAAATAATTTTATGTTATTATTATAGATTTAACAAGAAAAAGGGAAGTGGTTGTAGTTAGCATTCTACTTTATATTTCTTTAATTTTACTGGAATTTGTTAGAACTACTTAAAAAAATTTATTTAATTAGATTTAAACATCCACCATCATTACATCTCGCTTCTACTCATTATGAGATGAAACTTATAGGAAAATTTTTAATAAAAATCGATTAATTTCAATTTTTTTGTTACAGCTCACTTCTATTCTTACTTCT
Organism: Coproporus ventriculus; assembly: GCA_027574865.2. NCBI lineage: Eukaryota > Metazoa > Arthropoda > Insecta > Coleoptera > Staphylinidae > Coproporus > Coproporus ventriculus. The sequence continues at coordinate 10,479 of JAODAH020050663.1, read as the reverse complement.
GAGATTTAAATACAAATTATCTAATTAAATTAAAGATAAAAAATCCAATCCCGGCGCGGGACACTTGGGAAGCGGAAGGTCGTGAGTTCGAAACTCGACTTATTGACGCGATTTTTAAGTTGTTTTAGTAATTTTATTTGTTTTAATATTTTTCAAGAAAATTTCATGCTACTCCAAGAAATATTATTATTTTGTAATCAAATTTTCCATCTTATTTTCGTCTTGTGGGTTGGTTTTATTTTATTTTCTTTTTTTTTTATTAAATTCCTTCTAAATTACAATTCTTATGTTTGTGTGTCATTTAGTATGAAATTAGAACAGTTTTAGCCTGTAATCAAATCAGGATGCGACAATACCTGGACTCGCGCGCCGCTAATTACACCCCACCCTCCTCTCTTTCCACATTTTTTTTGTTCTCACGTAAAAATTGCGTGCCTATACTATTAGGGTAGTTTGCAGTGAATAGCCTCAAGGGAAATGTAACCGAAATATCCGGTCCATACCATTCATTCATAACAAACCATTGAAGTCCTTTTACTAATTTATATTTAATAACCAAACAAAACAAAAAATAAATATTATTATTAAATTGCAAAAATGGATATGGACGCGCGCGCGTTAATTTTTTTTAGATTTATGGGATTTCAGATTGAAAAAAAAATTATTAGTTTCAAACTAATCGGGAAAAAAGGACCAACTACCATTTTAAATGAACATGTTAAAATGATTTATTTTATAGATTTTGATTTATTATTTATTAATTTTTATTATTTAAATTGTTAAGATCGTTTCCTTTTTCCCACGAAGAATAAATAAAATTAATAAGACTTTATACATCTTACATTGCATAATTTTCTTAAAATTTTTATTGTTTGTATCTGAATAGAATTACTTTCAAAATACGCCACTGGGTGCGCAATACGCAATTTATCTTTTGATAAACTTGACTCCAAATGTTGCTTCAGGTAACATATTATGCAAAAACACGAACCAAAGATTGCAAGCTTAATTAAAATCATCACAAAATGAATCAAGGATAAGTAAATTCAATCGTAAGTAAATAATTTATTTTATTTATATCCTTGTTATTTTAATGTAAATTAGATAGAAAATCTGTTTATTTAAAAAAAAAATAATTTTATAAAATAAATTTCTTGTGACTTCGGTTCTTTATGAAAGTGTTTAATGTAGATTGCTCGATGAGAATCATTGAATTAATTAATCGTTCTGATAATTCAATTATAAATAGCGGTGACTGTGCGATAAAATGGAAGGCTCGCATAAATCCATGAAGCCAATAGCTTAATCAGGGTAAGCACATGTGATAAAATCAGCGCGTCTCCTGACTGACAATTTCATTAATTTGAGGCACAGAGGTTTATATACTCCAAGCTTTTTAATTAAAACTCTCTCGTACAAAATTTTCTTTTTTTTTATAGTCGCGCGCGCATTTTTTTTTAAACTTTAACGCTACTCTAATCTTACTATTAAGTAATTATATGTATTAGGTTGGAGGTTTCAGTACTATGCATATTAGTAGGATGGTTTTGTGGAGGTAGTTGGCAGAAAGGAATAGCGTGCAACCGATTGCACTCACCCAGAATACTAATTTAACTAATTGGATGTGGTAATGATTGGAGGGATGGTCCAAAACATGATGTGTGCGTTTTTACGTTTAAGGATAAGAATTCTTTTTTGCTCCATTTAAACCTCAACGCACCGGGATTTCTCAGGCATCACGTTTGCAAAAAATGTAACTCCAATTCATTACTAATTACCAACCAACAAGTTTCAAAAATAAAAATTGTAAGGTGCGGTGTGCTATAAATCTTGAAGGTAGCTTTTAAAAATTTATTGACTGATGGATATAAACATAAGCCTTTTAAAATTGTATTGTTATGAAAATTTTATTAAGGAACCGAAATAAAAGAAATAGGATAAGGATCAAAAAATTTTTTTTTTCAATTAAAATTTGATTGGCACGTGAGAAATGAATATACAATCCATTAACTTATATTATCACTCCATCATCATCATCATAATTTTTTTTTATAGTTAAATATAAATTCAGAATAAATAATCCTAATCGTAAATTTAATTGAGAGATAATGAAAGTTGCGTGTGCGCTAATTTATCGCGAAAAAAAAGTTAGTGGGTACCAAAAGATAAAAGTCGTCGCATTATTTTGGCTCAACCGATTGTTTAGCATATTTTAAATATTAACTTTAATTGAATCGGCATTTAAGATAAATTTACATATGTTGGCTCTATCAATGCGAGTTATTCGGGCAAGCATCGGTGTAAATTCACCTTCACGAAAAATACGAACGCATCACAATAAATTACTATTAAGCGAGTTCGTTTCGCACTTTCTTGATCGCATCGTATGTACTTTCTTGCACCGTTTCAATCAGTGAAATATTCAATTAATTTTAAAAGGAGTTTTATATCAATGATCAATCATTTAAAAAAAAAATGGATAAAAGCATCCGACATTGTTTCGATTAATGTTACCTCTTAACGCAAGATTATAATTCATATTCCTTTCAATTATATACAACAGTGGATGTTTTAAAAATGTCTCCGCGATTCGACATGCAAAATTTATTTAATTCAGATAATAATACTTCATTCATTTTGCATAATATATCATCACAAATTGAGCTATAAACTTAAGAAAAAGTAACAAATCAAGGATTTTGTATTGAAATTTCCTGTTTTTTACCTCGATTTATTCAAAAAAAAAAATATATAAATTATCTTAAATTTTTCTTAGATCCTTATTTAACAAGAATTCCAGTAAAAATGTAATTTTAAGGGTTAAAATTCAAAATAGTTAGTGCGCTCTTGATTTAAGAATGATATAAACAGAAGCCTCGTTTACGTTCTTTTATGTCAAAACATCTCACATTCCATTTTAAGGGTTTGATGAAAGAATGCGCACAATGAAACGCTAATATCGAATGGCTTCTATAGAACCATAAGGATTAATCAGCATGCGATAGAATCGGCTTTTTTTTATAAAGGGGTTGATCACCCCCGCGCACAACCAATTATATAAAAACCTACCCTTTCGCTGTTTCTCAATCTGATTAAACCTTTCTTTATTTATTGTTAAACTTCTTGATTAGAATTTGTTCGGTACCTTGTTTTCCACGCCTAATGATCCATCGGGGGTTTATTGATTTTCATGGGGAAGAATTTCATAATCAACCCTCCTTAAGGCAAGATGGAATAAATGATATGCGCGTTGGATATTTTTATAGGCACGCGTCTAGTAAGATTCTTTTTATTTTTATTTTTAATTCTCTCAACTGATGGATCAACCATCAATTTTCAAGTCAACTAGTAAAATCAAAGCGTTTCTGCCGACATTTCAAAACTAAATTATTATTATTGTGATTTATACATTTGAATATTTGATGGTTAATGGAGGTGAGAAGAAGATTATAATCACACTCAATATGCAGTTTGCATACTTAACTAGTTATTACTTGGAGATGCGTAATTGACTTTTTTTTTAAAAGATATAAATAATATCTAGATTTAAGAATGGAATTAAAGAAAACATACACAAATCGGATTATCTGATCTGAATATTCATTGGATGTGTAAATTGTGTATTGAAGGATTTGATTTTTTGCTACTTGTGGGCTGGATCATGTCACATAAAAACTTAAATTTATTTTTAACATTTTCAAATAGCATTTTGTACTACAAAAAAAATCGAGTAAGAAGAAAATATGTAAAGATTATAATTTTTATTCATCTGATTAAATTTTTTTAAATTATAAGGAAAATAAATTGGATGCATCAATATTACCAAAGTAATAATCGGAAATGATTAAAATTCCTTGTTGTTTTATTCAAAATACTCTCGGGAAGTAAGTGAATCTTCATTATTTGCGAAATTGTGAATATTGGAGCCACCCTGCTACAACCCACCATCGTTACACCAAAATTAAGAAAAAATTTTAGGAAAATTAAAAAAAAATCGAAGAAATTTCAACTTTTTTTGTTCCACCTTTTTCTATCACATACATCTACCATTGTTACATCTCACTTCTGCGATTACTTCTGATATTTAAATACAAATTGTCGAATTAAAGTAAAGATAAAAAATCCAATCCCGGGGAGTCTCGAACTCACGACCGCATTACTTCTTTCCATCCTCAACCGGTTCAATTCTAATCTATGTAAGTTCATCTATCGGTAGCGCAAAATCCCCTTTGAACAAAATCCCCACCTTTTCAAAAATCAATCAATTTACCCCTGGATCGTTTTTTATTCATTCCGAAGATGAAAAATGATCAATAATTAGTAAGAAAGCGTAAAATAGCTCAGTGCAGCTACGATGAATGCACCCTAAACTCTTCACAAATTCGTTCTTCCCTATTCATATTTTTTCTTGATCGCACCGGGAAGAATAGCGCACAATAGTCTACGCTTTAACAACTAATATTGATGATGGCCCTGTTAGCACACAAGATACAATCGATCGTCTTCTTATTGTTCGTCCCGCAACAGGATGAATCCATTTCCAATTAATTAAAAAAAATCTCAGGATATTGCAAGAGGAAACAAACCAGATTCAACACATATTTTATTTTATTCAGATTTATTCCATTATTTTATTTTTTTAAATCTGTGCGGGTATCCTGATTGATGAATACATCTCGGGATGCAAAATAGACAGAAGAATAAAAGGAGATTGTCGTTATCCATCCGGTTCGAATTGTCTGGCAAAAATATGGCTTAAAAGTGTTGTAAATAACACGATAAAATATTATAGATTCTCTTTATGGATGATTATGTGCCTCTAAACGGTGGCTCGTCAAAGTCTATTAAAAACTTTCTAAAAAATTGTCTCCCATCAATTCTTAGTTAAATTGATAATAACATGTTATTTATTACTTCAATCAAAATGATGGTTTATATTTTTCTGATGGAATTAAAGGAAATGTGGCACGTTCAAGTTCAAAGTATCACGTGTAGGGTGGGTAATTTTATTGATGATTAATAGTATCGATAGTCTGGAGCCGCGGTATATAAAAAAACTTTCTTGAATTACTACAATTATGCAGTCATAAGGTGTTAAAATAGTGCTATGGGATAGTTTTCTACACCTTCGTATAAGAAAATTGGGAATCATCGAATTAATCCTTATCATTTAAAAAGAAAAAAGAAAATGATTTTGTGTATTAAGAAAGTTGGTGTATAAATATGAATTTTATACAAATTAAATTATATCTGGTTTAATTATAATTCATATCCCGCTGAAAATATGACTGAAAAGTTTCTCTCTTGCTCCAATTTTATAAAAATTCCAAATAATTACAACATAATCTTTTTTAATTGCGAAATATTTCGAATAAATAAAGTGTTTATTAAAATTGAAGTTGCAATGCAGAGAGATAAAAACAAGCTTGAAGAAATTATACAGCACTTAGTGGTACTTTTCATGAATGGTCTCGATTTTGTGATCTTCTGATAATACGTACGAATATTAATTCACTAAATGTTTTTGATGATATGCCATCAAGAAGTACTGCAATCTCTTTATAGCCCGATTTATTCGCACAGTGTGAAATTATTGAGTGAACCATTTTATTTTAATTGCATCCATACCTACTTTTCGAAACTTATAATTTAAATTAACAACAAACTGGGTTACTTTACTTTAATAAAATTTTTTAATAAAATAAAAATCCCGTAGTGAGAGATGGTACAACTATTTCTTATTTTAATTTTATTTCAAACTTGAAACATTTATCTTTAAATGTATAAAATTACATTTCCTGATGCTATGTAATTAAACTTAGGATTATTCCCATCCTACCAATTAAATATTTGCTTCACGCTTAAAAGAAAACATCGTGGCTTCGGTTTTTCTACTTTAATCATTCATTTTACAACTTTAAATGCAAAATGATAAATATACCAACTTAAAAGATAGTTAGTCCTTTATTTAAATTAGTCCCCGAGTTTAATTGGATCTTAATTACAAATGTAAAAATCAATATGAAATAATTAAAAAATAAAAGTTTCTTTGGATACAATCTGAGCTGGTTTCTTTAGTTATTATATCTAAATGTCAATCTACAGTTTTATTTAGTAGATTCTTCGCGGAATCGGTGGGTAAATATTATTTTTAATGAGTCCTGTCCTGTTCTAGGACATATATGTATTTTTTAATTTTAATTTTAATCCATTTGTTTAGAAATTAAAATTCCGTAAATTAATGTTGTACAAATAAAATTTGGTTCGGCTACCCTTTTGTAATTTTTTTTTTTTTTTTGGTTGTGGATAGAGCAAGCTCAAATATTAATCTAGGCGTGCGCCTCGAGGTTTAGATCGCGTCCAATTTATTGTCGGCACCACTTCCCTTTGAACCATAATTAGCAAAGGTGTGCTATCATTTACCTAATTATAATCTTGAAGGTGAGAAGAGAAAAATGCGAGAGAGCTAGACACTGAAACATCTAATCATCTCTAAAGCTTGTGATTAATTTCCGTGCCGAATTTTTCCTTATTTGCGGTAGCAACCCCTTGTTTGAATTTTGCTTCTTTTTTTTTGATTTATTTGAATTAATTTTGCATCTGATACAAAATGTAAACCTCCATGGAAAAAAAATTGATAATTAATGTCCCAGTTTTTCCTTTTAAGATTTTTCATAATTAAATTTTTTTATAAGTACTGATGGTCATTTATATGGGAGATTTCAAGCGTAACTTATAAGGGGTAATTAATCTCTTGATTATGTAAACTCGTTGTGTCTGTATAGAAAATGATCTTCTTGTCCCATATTAATTCACTTTCATTTTATTATCTTCCATGAAGCTATTTTAAATTAATTAGTGTACACAATTTTTTGTTCTTTCTGTGTCTGATGAGTATACAGTTGCCTATCTGTCTTTAACAATTGTACGAAAGATTTGGTAGCAAAAATTGTAAACTTCTTTCCCATTTACTTATCAACTTCCACCCGCAAATTAAACCTACTGGACACATTCTAGATTGTAACAATTTATGCAGAATTTTTTTTTTCTTTAAAAAATCTTACAATTTATTAATTATTTATTTAAAAAATGAAAATAAAAACGTGATTCCCTTAATAATAATTCGTTTTAATATAACGAAGATAATATAAACTTGCAACTCACAGCATCATCATGAAAGGCAAAAACAAATTGGTTTCGTATCGCATGAAGAGCTAGTAATTAGCCGGAAGGTTAACAGCTCGAGGTGTGAAACAACCACCGAATTATTTTTTTATTCTTTTATTCGGGGCACGCCTCGCGTCATTCAAAATACTCCTCTAATTTTATGATGTGAAAATTAACGCGAGCACGCAAAAAAAACAAACTCCACTTCATTCCGTACATAAAACAAAACAAAAAAAATTTTGATAGAGCCCCCAATTTACACACAACACATCATTACATTTTATTTTAGTAATAAAATTAATCCTAACTTTATCTTCTTAATTAAAATAAAATCTTGAGATTCTAATTTGTATTTCTAATACTATAATTTATTTTTTTTTATTGCGAAAATTGGGGGTTGGGTTTTTTTTTTGGGTCTATTTATTAAAAAAAAACGTTTAACACCTTTTTTTATGGATAGATTATAAGATAATATCTTTCTCGTGCAGAAATGTGGAGAATTATGATATTTCGGGTTGATTTGTTAACACCTATCGATTTAAATTGGCAAGAAACGATATCGGGGATTGGATCTTAATTTTTTTTTCTTAAAGGAATTAGTTTAATTTTAAAATAATGGGATCCGAGTAATCGGTTTTAACCTGGAAATCGACGGGATACACTGATCTCCATCATTTTTTGACTATTAAAGAATTTTATATAATTATTTTTAAGTTAAATTTAATCATATCTGGGTTTTTGGGTAAATGGAGGGTTGGTAGATATGTTTACTTTTCGATTTTTTGAAATTATTTTACATCATTTTTCATAAAAATTTGTAGTGATTTGATTTAAATGGAAAAAAATGTTTTTAAATTATTTTTATGTTAATCAATGCACAAATAAAAATTTAGTTTGATTGAAATTCCAATGCAAATCAATTAAGATGTAAAGGAGGTCCTCACAATATTAAAATTGAATAAATCAATCCATTAAAAATGTTGTATCGCAAAAAGATACTTTATAAACTAACCTGCTTCCGTCATGACTTGCTCTTTGGTCCATCCAGCTTGCAATTAATTAAATTCGCGTTAATAGTACTGTCTATCATAATAAACAAATTGCACATACATGAAAAATTAATTACAACCTGTGTTAATTAATATGCGATGGGAGGTACTGAAGTCTCAGAAAGGAAATGTTAAAACTTGATGATGACATTCATTATAAATGAAAAATAATTACAAAATAATTTTTCGGCTTTAAATTTCTAATTTTTATAAAAGAAAAAATGATTTTCAAGATTGTAATAAAGAATTGGAAAGAAAAATTGGAAATTTATATAGTTTTAATGGATTTTTATGTGGCTAAATAAATTTATAATCAAAATTTGTATATCCAGGTGCTCCAATTAAATGTGAATCCATAAAAGTCTACAACTATGTATGTTATGTAAAAATATCGTTTCGATTTATGATACGATTAAATCTTGTGCGAGTTTCCATTGAATTTCTCATCATTATAATGTAAATAAAAAATAAATCGAATGTTGAATACGTTAAGTGTTCGCTTTTAATTTATATAAGTTTAAAAAAAAACTGAAATTAATCGGTGAGAATTCGACGTTAGTCCGTATGAAAATATTGATGATATAAATTATAATACGGACGCGAAAAATTTTACGGACTGCTCTATATTTCAAATGGACACCCGGATTTATCGGCCAGTTCAGGTCATTGGACGAAACGAACTTATATTTACATCAGCACCAATTTCGCAGAATAAATCATTTTGACCGCTAATCGCAAAATTCCCTTCATTTATTAAAGCCATGTTCCTTTAATTGATACCGCTGTTTAGGTAATTTAATATCTCGTAATGTATTCATATGCAAATATTGAACTTCACTCAAAAATTTAATTAATGTATCTTGATTTAAAAAAATACGGTACGAATTAATCATGGGACTTGTGTTCGCGCCTTGTCACGATCAGATTCATATATTACCATCCTAAAATTACACGAAAAAAAGTGTTTGGGTCTATAATTTTCCAAAAAAATAAATAAATAAATGAATTCATTCGCCAGCTGTAAATGAGTATTTAAATGCGCGCTTAAAGCCTCTGGGGAAATTCATTGCATCTGCAGGAGATAAAATTGGTGACTTTATGTTGGGGGGAATTGTTATGTAACGAGGACTAAACAGCTGAAAATATTCTTCTTCTTCTTCTTTTTCATATTTTGGATACGCCCATTCCTCTAGTACGCCTCTGCGCTTGTGTATAATAACCACATCAATTCCATTCAATGCCACTATTATTTAACACCTTATTATTGGTGTGTGTATGTATGATACTCTGTAATGATTTGTCTGCCTCTCTCCAAGACAAGCTGAAACCACTCTCTTTAGAGTGGAGGATAAATCATATGGAGAATACTAACTAAACGCTATGATTCATTCCTTCAACACCAATTAATTTCACTTTCAATGAATCTAATAGGAGCATCTTATTCTTTATTTTTTTATTTTATTATAATTTGGGTAATGGGTAAAATGCAACTAAATTGGTAAAGAAAACTTAATGAGGATCTTGCACAAATAATGGTAGATTGCTTGTTAGTGTGCAGACTCCTTGTTGTGTTTATGAGATAATAGGAGAGTCGATTTTACAAATTGTACAAATCTTTTATTCTGAAATGCGCCCCTGCAATGTATAACATGTAATTTTCTTTGCAGGTGTATAAATATACTCAATAAACACTCGATTGAATTGCAATATTTTTCGAGCCAATTATTTTCATAAAACAAACACTTTAGGAAATTATATATTGTTATGGAATTTTTACAATTTACATTAAATCAACATTTACACAAAAAAATATCTTCGCAACAAAAAAAATTTATTAATAAAATAATTTGATTGATTTTCTCGATAAATCACAATGATATGCTTGAAGAGTGAGCTAAATCACGTATATGCGACACAAGTGGAATATTAATACCAGAAATGTTGTATGGCATTTGAAACGGATGCGCATAACCCAAAAGAAACGTTCGGTTTTCAAAAGGATCACCCTCATTACGATCAACAATTATACATTTTTTCAACCATCACGTATTTTATGAAAAATAACGTTATAATAAAACCATTGTTTGTAAAATTAACAAAAAAAAATGAAAATAATAATAAAATCCTCATTAAAATAACTGTACAGAATAAAATTTATAAACACCAACCCCCGTTAATTGCAATTTAATTCGTGCGGGAAAAAATAATTATAGAGTCAGCATCCCTTATTAAAACCTTCCAGAAAGCAAATATTCATACGCGC